>CABFVX010000156.1:243499-297184 GCA_902151425.1 Timema shepardi | reverse complement strand
CCCCCCCCCCCTAGAAACTGTAAGTTAATATCTTTGGTTACTTAGGTAGAGATGTGAAAAAGGTATCGATACTTTACTAATATCTATATTTTCCTTTCGATACTAGTATTTTACTCGATACTTTTACTGATATTAGTACTCTCACTCCGGTATTGAATCGGTATCGAGAGAAACTTTTTTGCTATCCTCACTCGTGCTGGGATTAAATGTTTACTGTGGTTAAAGAAGGGTACAAAATAGATTGAAAACTTTATTACAAATCATATTCAGCTATTAAATAACTTTCCATCAGCTACATTTTCATAGATATTTTGAAAGCTGGTATGGTAAAACCTTTTATAATATTCATTACACAATACTATCTATCATACCTCCTTAGTTCTAACACATAACATAGACTCGATAGACCTAAATATACAATAAGATGGTTAAATTTTCAGTGTTTAAATAAATATGGAAATACAATTATTATCATTCAAAAGTTGATTTAAAAAAATATTTTTCCAGATTAAGATTTCGATACCAATACTTACGATTATCGATTCTTTTCTTTCGATACTAGTACAGTATCGATATTTTTCTTCTGATACTTTAAATGAATACAGTATAGATACTTTTCTTTCGATATCATATCCCTAGCTTTAGGTGGAATGAAAGTAAGCGTGGGCTTAAACAATATGCATTTCAGTATTTAAGTAAAACTTTTTTTTTAATAAATCAAATATTTAACTCAATTCTTGAATATTGGTCATAGGAATAATAGTATTTGAAGATAAACTTTATAATGTAGAAGGAAAATTACGGTTCAAATTTTCATTTAATGTACTTAAAAAAATATTCAAGAAATATTGAGAATACTATGAGTATTATCATTAGCACCGCGTCTTACTACCCGTTCGGGTTATACGCACTTACGCTAATGTGTAATGGTAGGGTGATTGTGAGATGATTGTGAGATGAAATGGAGGACCTACAGTTTAACGTGGAATCCGAACCACGGTGGAGGCCTGGCATTCCCCACATTCACAAGAATTCTACTATGAGTAGAAAATGAAACCAACAAATCTATTGAGGCATATTTTTTGTTGTTGTTATAAAATTAGTAAAAGTACGGTTCTAAGCTCGCGTTTCCTTCAACCCAATCTTAAATATTGTTTTAATGCATCTGGCCACACATATGAAAGGTAACTACACAGAAAAAGGGGGGTAAGTCACATTAAACACCTTTTCCAGGACAATGGATTTTAAATCTCAAATCCCATAAATAACTAAGCCAAATTTTTAAAAATTAATTTAAATATGACAGAGACCACTTTTAACCATGTAGTTATACTGATTTGGACCCCTCTCATATATTAAAAAGTCATGGATGAAATGCATTTTTCTTTAAAGTATTGTGTGTAAAATATCCTTTCAATACTTCATCCATGGAGAATCACGCGCTTTTCAGAAACAATGTTAAAGTCTTGCACCATTAAACTTATTATTTTTCTTTCTTTCTTCCCAACCCTGTCGCCAGGACTTTCTATTAGTTGGTTTTGAGATTGGTAGCAAGAGGTCCAAGAGGCAAGGGGTAGGTCATATATAAGCCGCTTGTGCGTATGAATATATAGTAGTAACATAAATCTACACAGCACACGGTACTCAAAACACGGAACGTGTAATGTCACAGAAAAATAAACTGTAGTTCAACTAAAACTGTATCTAATATTATATCTTCAGTGCCGAAGGTGAAATTATCTTAATAAATCGTGTGCAGCATTGAAAGTCTTTATTTATTTTATTAAAATAAAAATCAGAAGTAATCAGATCGTATAACCGCGTGAATGCGCTATAAGGCACGCTCGCGTTGACATCATAGAAAAGAAATGATATCAAGATAATTAGGGCGCTCGATCACGGGCTATAGATACCAATTATCTCATCAAACAACAAATATCTTTAATTAGTTCTCGATCACGGGGAAATTATCAGCTAATTAAAACAACATATCAAAATCTTCATAATTAACGCCCATCGCGGACACACAGTTACATAGAATTTTAACTGTCACCCAACGCGGATTGATCAATTCATAAAATTTTAATTGGCGCTCGATCACGGGGCTATAAATACGAAATATCTCACAATGTAATTCAATAACGCTTTAATCGGCGCTCATCGCGGGATGAGAACACTATATTTGGAGCGCCCAATTGCGGGGCATAATAATTCCGTATCGTAATAATTGGCGCTCGATCACGGCGCTATAACAACATAATTCCATAACACTTTAATTGAGGCCCATCACGGGCCAAGAACGTTTTAACCATAGTATAAAGTGCATTAGAAAGGTCCCAGGATTTTCTAATAGATAGCACAACCAGCTAAGTTTGAATTAAAATTGAACCTTTCCCGTTTACCGCTGTACACTTCATATTTGTAACTTTTGTAATTGAAGTGGAGTAAGTGTGTGTATATAAATAATGTGTGTAGCTAAATTCCTTTCAATAACATCTAAGGGAGGGTGGGTGGAACGCGAGAATAATTCCCTACTTTTAACTAAGTTTTTATAAAAATATGTATGTATAAACATATTTATGAATACCGACCATTATAAACAAATTTTAATAATATTAAATAAAAAATTATGATAAAATACATTTTAATCAAGATGAATAATTAAGAAGCTACATTAAATTACTGCAGATATATAAAAAAACGAGTTTCTGAAACCAATTTAATATATTCGTTTCATTGCCAGAGTAAGTACAGTACGACATATATTAAATATAAATGATTATATATTATAATCATATAGATCTACCTAAAGGTATTCACTTTTAATATTTATGAGGTTATTTTAAATAATATAAAAAATGCTCTACTATAGCTCTTACTCATTCAAGTTATTGTTTATTGATAACCGCGCGAGTCTCGTGTTTGGACGGTAACCGGAAAATACAGCTATTCCAACGCAAATTAAGGTGAATCATAAATAACAAGATTACAACAGTTCGCAATAAATCGCAAATTATTTGGCTACACAGCTATCAGGAGCTTAAAAATAAATTTCCGGGACATCCATCCCAAATGTTTTATAAATTCCACATGCCCACATTGAGTTAGCTATTTTTTCTCTTGAAGAATACGCCCTTTGGCCTTTTCATCAGTTTTATTTATACAAGTAAACCACCATTTTTAAACAAATTAGTCTAATTTGTTAATATTAAGCGTTTGTTTGAGGGATTTTTAAAACCGAGTATAATTTGTAAAAAATAAAGTGCTCTAAGCAGGTTTATAATGTCATCAAATAAATATGATAAAATTGTAGACAAATGAGGCAAAAATAAAATGGAAGATAACTAAAGTATATTTTTTTAAATAACCTCAATATTTATAAAAATAAGATGATATGTGGAATCGAAATCTTTGTAAAAATATGTTTGGGTTTTTACTTTTATTTGTTTTTAATTTTTCTACAATTCTATCATATTTATTCAATTACATATTTTAAACTTATGAAGGTATGGAAAATATAAACAAAGATAAGTAAGTCAAACCCACACTGGTGAGCGTGCAGACGAAGACGTCAGTCTCGTCTTGTAGGCAGGCGCGGATCCAGAAAATTTTCATAGGGGGGTCATGCTAATTATAAATAACATAACTACTACTACTACTACTTCTACTACTACTACTACTACTACTACTACTAATAATAATAATAATAATAATAATAATAATAAATCATAATAGTAATAATAAATAATAACTATAAAACCTATACAAAACATTGTTCAAACGTACCTCATATTTTATAAATGCATTAATTGCATTTTCCTCTTATTCTTTTGAGCAAATTTCTCCAAAACTTCATCAGGATGAACTTCTATGCTTCGATGAATATTTAACATGGCCAAACCATTTAATCGTTCCTCATCCATATTTGACCTTAAGTATGTCTTTAACCTTCTTAAGGTAGAAAATGATCTCTCACTAGTGCAAGTAGTCACGGGAAGAACAGACAAAATGTGGAGAAGAACTTTAATGTTTGGGTAAAAACCATCTGAAGCATGCATTAAGCTGTCAACCGCACTAGATGGACACTCTGCCTTAGATTTATGTTTCCAGCGTTGTTGCCACAAGTCAATCTCTCCACGAAGTTCTGACGAAGTCCCAGGAAGGTCATTAGCATATGTTTGAGCTGCTTGTAATAAAATTTCATTGTCTTGGTTGGCAAATGCTGGTATTAAACCGTATAATGTGATAATATTATCATGTCCAGTTGATGAAAATCTAGTTGACAGTTCAGAAATAAGATAGTCCACAAATGGCAGGTAAACATTTAGTCTATAATATTCCTCAGGACTATATGCAGCAACATTTGGCCCATGAGTTTGTGTCCGAAAGGTCCTTGGTATAGTGATGTCAATTTCATGTTTTACAGCCAAATTCACTGATTCATTATAGACCTCTGTATATTTATTAGGGTTATTCCGATAATCTTTCAATGTCTCTAAAACATTTGCTACCATATTATAGCAGTTTTTCAGGTCTAACGAAGGGTTTTGAAGCTGACGAGACAACGTGACTGTTAGACTGAAGATAAATGAAACAATATGCAGAGTTATAATAAAGTCAAACCTGAGAACTGAGGTGAGTAAAAGTGCTGACTTTGATGATGGTGCTTCCACATCAAATACTTGTAGGAAACATACAACTGCATCAAAAACATGTAAGAATTGTAAAAATGCATCGTGTCGTTCTACCCAACGCGTCTCACAAAGCGTTTTGAGTTTGCACTTTGTTTCTTCAGGATATTGTTCATGTAGTTTTGCTTTCATTAAAGCTGTTCGTTTACTGGATTCTCTTACTTCATTTGTTACGTTACTGACCACAGCAATAGCGTTCCTTACACTTGTTAGAGAACATGCTTTAGAAATGGACAGATTTAGTTTGTGAGAAGCACAGTGCATATATATAGCAAGAGGCTGCTTTTCCCTAATACGAGCTTGCACACCTTTGATTTTACCAGACATGCTAGACCCTCCATCGTACCCTTGACCACGCAGGTTTTCAATTTTAAGTCCCAAATTGTTTAATTTTTCAAGAAGTAAGTTTGTGAGAGCCTCGCCACTGAGATTTCTCGCTTCCACAAAACCTAAGAATTCTTCTCGAATTTTGAGTGAAAGTATGTCCAGAAATCTAACACAAAGACTCATCTGTTCAACTGTTCCAACATCCGTTGTTTCATCTGCTAGTACCGAAAAAAATTGCCCTGCTTTAATAGACTTAACAATTTTACTAAGGATAACTTCTCCACAAGCTTCAATTAATTCGTTCTGAGTTGTTTTACTAATAAATGTTGCATTTTTGGGTGCTGTTTTTATGTGATTCTTTAAATCACTATCACCGGCATCAATACGGAATCTTAAAAGTGCTCGGAAGTTTCCCTCATTTTCTGTGCTATCGTTTTCGCTAAGCTCTCCATCATCACGATGACCTCTTAGGGGAAAGTTTTGTCGGCCACATAGTATAACTGTCTTTATCATGGGTATCAAACGTGCTCGATTTTCTTCAATTCTTTTTTTCACTTCACAATTTAGTCTGACTTCAACTGATTGTGTCCTGTTTTCAAATGTATTCTTAAATTCAGAACATCTTATAATTGCTGTTTTATGATATTCATTGGAGGCATGTCCGCAAAGCATTTCATTTCCTTTTTTGTAGTTTAGAAACGGAGTCCGTACAAAGCTTCCGAGAGATATTCTACTCCTACCTCCTTCCTTTGATCCAAAAAGTACACATGCAATACAATAAGCGCCATTGTCCTTAGCACTGTACGTCAACCAAACAAACTTGTCCATCCATGATCTTTGAAAATGTCTAATACCTCCTGACTGAACAACATTAGGGAACTTGTAGCTTAATGGTGGAGTCCACGGTTCTACTAGCATGTGGTATTTTAAGTCATCGGAAATAGTTTCAGCTCCAACAAAGTTGCCAATATCAAATTTTTCTGGTCCTACATTTTCTATAGAGATTTTAGTATTTGAATTAGATCCACTAGTTGAGGGTGAGTCACAAATAAAGTTCACTGACGCACTATTTTCAATTAAATCCACAGTTTCGTTTCCTGTTGATTCAGGATTTTTTTTCTTGAAAAAACAAAATAAATCTGTCTGTCCCTTTCTTTTTGACATTATAATATCAATACTTGCATTCAAATCACATAACTAGCAAAGACAATAATTTATCACAAAATTGAATAGCAGGAGGAAGTATCAAAGTCACAGTATCACAATGACAATAGGCAGTAGCACAATAACCATAAAAAACAAAACACAAATATCACACTCACAGTTTACTAAGAGTAAATAAAACCATCATAGGTAATTATAATCACAAAGAGACTGAAATATTTATAAATTACACTTTATTGCACATAAGCATTAACAAAATGAAACACACACGTAAAATGTTCCACGTCTAAGGCCACTCGAACGAATCGCTCCGGTATACTAAAAGTAAATATTTCCAGCTACCTCTGACTGGTTTGAAACAGATTAGCGTAATTTTCCCTGGAAGGGGGTAAGTCTTTCTAAAAATAGCACACTCCACCCCTCTTTAACTCGGTCCATTACTTGTGTTGAAGACAGGTGTATGAGGTGAACAGCCTGCACTAGGAATTCAGTAGGGGTGTGCAAATCTTCGAAATGTCAAAGTCAAAGTTGAAGCCTAAGTCACCTTCGATTCGACTTCGTCACTTCGACAACCACTATAACCTTAGCATTTTGAGAAGTTTTGAAGTTATAATAAAACCTCTATAAATAACGAAAATATTTGAAAATCACTATTTACTACCCATTTAAATAAATTATAATAATCACATAACAGCAATAAAAAGTATTTTAACACTAACATGATATTGAATTATATCTACCTATAACGCAAGCAGGAATAAACTCGGATATGTCAGCATAAAAATAATATAATATAGTGTGTTTTTTCCCTACTAAACTTTCTCTTTATTTAGAAGTATTAGTAGATAATTTAAAAATTAATAATAGTGTTACGTGATAAAAAAAACTGTATTCGCACATACCTAGGAAAGAAAAAAACTTGTATGATTTAATTTTTTGGTATTTTCTTTCTAAATATACATTTTTTAAATTAATTTTCTTAACACCACAGGGGGGTCAGCTGACCCTTTGACCCCCCCCTGTATCCGCGCCTGCTTGTAGGTGACGGTAAGGCCTGGGATCGAAGATGTTTTTTTTTTAAATTGAAATGGCTTCCCACTCTCCTTTCTTGAAAATGCGGGAACACCTCTTCTAAATTATGTCCACCCAATCCTTACATCACCAGTTTAAATATACAGATAGACCAAACGGGTAGAAAGAAATAAGTGGTGAGCAAAATAAATATCACCCCATCAAAGAGAAAGCCCGATAAAAAGCAGAATATAAAGTGTCTTTGTCATGAACCGGTGACACACAAAAAAAAATCGACTATTTCTCCAGCAATGATTGTGAGGCAGAATGAATATATCTGCGGTCTGTACTTCTCGTATCTTCAGTTCCATTCCAGTGAGCATCGCCAAGTTTTTATGTTAACAAGTCTGCATTCAGACAAAAAAAAAACAAAAAAAAAATATCGGAAAGGGAAACCCATAGCCCAACGCTCTTTAAATATAGCGGGTATATAGTAATACTTGAATATAGTAAAAAGAAATATTTTATAAAATGAAAGCACGTTTTTTCGCTATCAACATTGATCACATTTTTCTTTAACACAAGAATGGTTATAAAAGTATTTATATTGTACTAGTTTTTAGGCCTGTTTACGACAGGTTGATTAAATATTAACTAACATAGCAAACTCTAACCATCAATTGATAGCGCAAGCAAGATTGACCTTTGTCTGTAAAAAAATATATATTTTTCTGTCAGTTATTACGTAAGCGTGCCCTTAAACGAGGGGGAATTAGAATAATTATATTTTTATAAATAAAAAACAATTGAAAATCTGGCTCCGTTAGGTTCTGTCCCTTGGTCCATACAATGAGTGTGCAAAGTTTCATCTTTATAATTCATCAAGGGGCTTCTAGAGGAAGTGTATATACATACACACACACACACACACATATTAGGAAATAACATACATTAGAGTCACGATTATCCGGCCATAAAGAGGCGAGATTCCGGGCCTCCTAACGGAAAAGCCGGATAATTCCAGTATAAATAATTTCCAGTATGGGTTTTAAAAAAATGCCCACAGAACACAACTGTTTTAATAGAATCTGCACACTTTCTATGTAAAATTGGAATACGGTAATTATAGGGGGGCAGTAGTTTTATTTTATTTTAGAACGCACTTGTTAACACCGAGAACAGGGCCGGATAGTGCAGTAGGCTTGATAATCGCGACTCTTAGAGTATATACTATTATTATTATTATTATTATTTAGCACCACGTCTTACTAACCGCTCGGGTTTTACACACTTACGCTAATGTGTAATGGTAGGGTGATTGTGAGATTAAATGGAGGACCTTCAGTTTAACGTGGAATCCGAACCACGGTAGAGGCCTGGCATTCCCCACATTCACAAGTTGTGATTAATACACGTCTTGTCAGAGGTGAAGGAAGGGGTTGGCAAATATATAAATCTGTGCCAGAACCGAGGATTGAACCAGAGACTCCCAGCACAAAGGTCTTGCACCTTACCCCTAGACCACCAGGTCATTTATAGAGTGTATAGATTCATGGATATTTATATTGTACCAGTGGATTGTTCAAGCTATGGTTGCAAATTATCGCGCTAGTATGTATTCGAAACCTATTGTTGCTAAAAGTATAATAGAATGAGGCCTCACTCTACTTTCTAGTTAAAGCTTAACTAGTTAAAGCTTAACTCGTTAAAGGCTATTAACTTTAAATTAATTTTGAGCTTTCGATGTTTAATTTAAGCAAAATATAGCTTATATTTCCCCCCCTTCAAACCACGATGTGAACTTTTAAAACATCCCCTCTCTCAGCTATCTAATTTACCGAGAAAAAGATTATACAAATTAGGGTTTCCATGGTGATGTAATCAAAAAATGTTTGTACAGATGAGTTATTTCGCACACAGCATAAAAGCTAACAATTCACTAAAAAAATCAGGTTTTTGTTAAAAACTTATATTCGATCCGATATACCGGACCACTAAGCTTTTAAAATGAGTGTTCGTCTGTCTAAATCATTTCAGCCGTGTTCTCGTAATTCATTCCCCGGAAATAGGCTTGTGGAATTATGTAAACATTGGAAGTGACAGTATTTTTCATCACCGAGTTATACGCTTATGTGATAATTGTGATAATCACGCTAATGGGCTCAGGATGAAGAAGGCTGAATTTAGAGGAAATGTTCCAGCGTTTACCTGGAGAGAGATATTGCGAATCTATTTAGGGAAAACCACCTCTAGTATACACGACTAGAATCGAATCATTATCTCCCTGTCGGCAACAGTTGTTTCAGGCCTGTCCAACTGGTGGCCCTTGGTAGAATATTTTGGGGCCCGCAATGCAGTAGAATTATTTTTTTAAATGAAACGTCATCCAGGAGCTCCTTAAGCATGATCAATCATAGATTTTTTGAGATTTATTATATGTATTATTTGCTCTACTGTACTGTACTGTATATCCATTATTATTATAATACTTTTAATGTAATATATTAGTTAATAGTTTATAATAGGCCTATCATGTAACATTCATCTGTTTAATATATTCGAAAATTGAAAATACCATATACTCTTGACAACTATTATTATGATTATTACGACTACTAGCACCACGTCTTACTACCTGTATGGGGTATATATGCACTTACGCTAATTTGTAATGGTAGGGTGATTGTGAGATGAAATGGAGGACCTACAGTTTAACGTGGAATCTTAACCACGGCGCAAGCCTGACATTCCTCACATTCACAAGTTGAGATTAATACACGTCTTGTCTCTTGACAATATTTCTATACTCGTTATTCATTTAAAAATATATCTTCACTTGGGATTTAGGTCATATCAATTATCAAAATAATTACAAAATATGAATTAGATTAGATTAAAAATTCAAAGCAATTAATCTCAAATCAAACAAAATAACTTAGTAAAAAATCAATGGATTTTCTGTTTAAGAGTATCAACTAAAAAAATTAAGTTAATATTGTAAGGACCTAATTTACACGCGTGCACACTGTATAGGAATATAAAAAAGAGCTAACTTCAAGTTGGTCAGCCCTGGTCTAATCTATTGCAAGAGTAGCGCCTTAGAACATGCGACCACGGAAGTGGGTTAAACATATTAAATTGGATTTAGTAACTGTAAAAATGTCAAAAAAGTTCGTTCATACTAAATCGTACTGGACCAATACTAATATGTATACGTTGCTTGGTGTAGTTCATTTGTTTACCTGATGGATAAATGTGGGGATATATAAAACGTGAGAGAAGGTAAGTGATTTTTTAATCTTTATATCAACACTTCTTTTGGTCAAAATAAATAAAATATTGCTCTAGTATAAACAGAGTTTAATTTTCTTTGCATGGTGAATTCAACAATTTTAGAATTTTTCTCAAAGATATCCTGGAATTTAATGAAAACTTTTTCTCTTCATTTAAAATGTTGTTATCTAATTCCGTCATGCTCATGATAGATATTTAACAATTATTGTTGATATCACCATGTGAAGAAAATTAAACTATATTTATGTATTGAGGTAATCTTTGATTATTTTGACCCAAAAAAGTGTTGCTATAGAAACATCTAAGGTACTGGTATTTTCTCACGTTCCCTATATCCCCATTTTTAGGTTCCTTTGTAGACTATTCCAGGGGGGNGTTAAAAATTATATACCACCAATTACTACTAAGCTTGCTCCTTCACAGTAATGACAGGGCGTTATATCTCTCCTAAAATTAAGCTAGTAAATAAATCTTTCAATGATAATCAGCTGGTTTAAAAATTGTATTAAATTCCCTTAGTGTAAAAATATGTAAGAGTTTATCATCAATCCTGACAAATAGGCTTAGAAACTTCTGTTTTGATACAAGACACAGTGAGGGTGTCTAAAAACAATGTTTAGCTGTTCGTTCTGATTGTCGTAGTTTCTAGCTCATAGGGTAGGTGTTACATTAAAAGCGAAGCTAGTTTGTAAGTCATGCTATGATGTAACTGTAAATTTTGAAATCTTAAGTTAAATTCCTTGGTAGTATTATTATTATCAGTAGTGATATTTTCTTCAGAGATTTCATTATTATTTTTTTATTTGGTACGAAGACGAACATATGCATTTATTATATTTGTTAATATTGAATGAGGTTTTCCACTATACAGTTGAAATGTCTATATCTGATAGTTAATTAGATATACCATTCACACAATATTCTTGATTACATTACCTAAGCGGATAGTGAGTGAGCAATACATAAATGACTTAAAGGAAAAATTTTAAATCTGAAGACCCAGAAATTAAAATTAATATTTACTTTTATATAATAAATTAATATATTTAGATAATAAAATTTAAATATGCATGATATCAAACTTTCAATATATGTAAATAAATATTCCATAACTTAAATTGTAATATTTTACTTTTAAAAACATCCCTCCAAATACTGAAGTACTATCTAAAGAGGCAAATATGGCAGTATATAAAAGTGTGTTGGCGCCAGCATAGTTTTAAGGATATGAAGCGTGGGTTTGTCAGTAGAAACATAAGAGCAAGGGGAACGCGGTTGTAATTAGATATCTAAGAAATGTACAATATGTGGAAAAGCTCGTATGGATGGAGTCAGTAACGAATGGGTGCTGAAGGAGCGTGGCTTGAAAGGGAATCCAATAGGTCAATGTGAAAGAAGCGTCTACGTTGGTTTTGGCATGTTGAGAGGATGAGTGTGGATAGAATGACGAAGCAAATATATTGAGGTAGAGAGTGTGGATCAAAAGTAAGGGGCAAGACATTTAAGACGTGGCTAAATGTTGTAGATGAATGTATTAAGAAGAGAAACAATAAGAGTTTTAAGAATATAAGAGCATGTCTGACTAGGGTGTGTGGATGTTGTTGAAGCGAAGGGAGTATGCATGGATAGGTACTTGTGGAGGAAGTTAGTTAGAAAGAATCAAACACAGCCTGATATTTTTTTTAGCTATATGCACAGTTTCTTGCCACCCCGTGAGGTAATAGAGCATGTGTGTATGGATAGATACAATTTGGTTAATTAAAAGGCAGTGCTGTATAATATTTCAGTCTACATAAATATGTAGAGTAAATTATATTAAATCTAGTTATTTATTTTAAAATTATTATATGATAAAATATGTTATTGAAAGAGGACAAATTTATTTTCATGTTTAGTGCAACATGCCCGCTCTTTCACGCTGGCTAAGATAGGATGTTTCTCATAACCAACTTTAAAACTAGCTAAACTATGGGTTTCATAATCTATACATTTAAAAAAAAATCTCTATTTCCTCTTTAAAAACTTGGTATTAATTTTTATTCCCCATTGTCATGTTTTACATATATAATTTCGTGTAATCTTGTTAATTAATCCCATTCAGTAAAGTAAATTATCTCAAAATTCTTAAAAAAAAAAGTATGAGAAGATACCCTTTAAATACCCCCTGGATGGAGGATGAGTTTGAACAGGAATTTGGGGACCGTAAATCCATCGCTACTGATTTTGCTGTGGCGTTAATTTCACCCTAGCACATATTGCAAATTCGCTAAATCAATTAGATGGCTCTGGCACCTCGTTGGTAGTCTAACCAATAACTCAACCCCTGGGGTGCCATCCGTCTTTCTCCCTCCCCCGTATCCCCAACCCCAACCATCACCCCTTTTACTAGCTTGGAGTGAATTAGGGCATACAATTCATTCATGACTTCTATTTTATTTCCGGTTCCAATAGCCCTAACTACTTCTTGGTATTCTTTACTTTGCCAATTCTCAATTCTTGGTGGATTTTCTTGAGATTGAAAATTTTCAAGACAAATGGATAGAACCTTGGAATTTGCGCTTGTGAATATTTTGCTAAAGTGATCTGGACCATTATACATTTTTTAATTATATCTATCATAGATAAAAGGTGTAAGCTAACATAACTAAAGGTTTATTAAAACTAACAAATTTTCACATTTGAACTGTGTATATTATGTTTACATTTTAATGAGCATTGGAGAAAAACATAATTTGAAATTATAAATTAAAATCTTGGGGAAATTTCATACTATTTAACAAATTTTAAATCATGAATATTAAAACTTAATGTTTCAAATAATCAATAATTCATAAACCCAAAAATTCCTTTGTTACCATAAATTTATGAAAACTTAGAAACTTTAGAAATCATAATAAACGATCCTGTTGCTTTACTTAAAGTTCACGAAAACCATTACAATTAATATTAACTGAAGCTCTTATAGTTGTTGTAGCATATAGTACACTATTACTCAGAACCCTTTATATAAAATGATGCTAAATTTTATTAAATGCTTGATTTTTAAAGAAAATTTATTTTATAGAGATGTTGGGAGCCAAAAATGGACCAACACTTATTATTTAAATGTGTGCGGGCACTCCAATTATCGATGAACTTGCGACAAACAGATAACATATTTACTTATAAAACTATATTATTCCATTTTGATTTAATTCGAATTTTTAAGTTTGCTTGTTATTGTGCGTGAATCAAGTACCTATAACACAATTACAATACAATAAATTTTGTTTTTCAGAATTTCCTTGTTTGTTCTTTTATCCCATGTCTTACTACCTGTTCAGGTTATACGCACGCTTTATTTTAAATTATTTACTTACTATATGACATTAGAAAATCGAAAGTTAATTTGCTACAATTTCAAAAGTATGCGACCCATCCCTATATTGAGCTAGTTCTAGCCAGTCCCCCTCATTACCTCCTAATTCTGTTTTAAATTGTTCAGGTCCATTCTATTGTTATTCTCCCATCTGTGTCTAGGTATTACCACTAGTTCTGCCAGTCAGTAGAGACCTACCCTGAACACGGTTCTAGATTCTCCCATTCGCCCCTACGAGACTTGATTAAACTACCTAAACGTTACTGTGGATAAATTTCCTCGACATTTATGACGTCATAATCTCCAACTCTTTAGTATAAATATTGAGGATAGCCAGGATGGGTAGTAAGACGTGGCTAAAAAAAATCAAGCCATTATTAATGTTGCCGGCCTGATATTCTCCTCTTTCACTCTTTTATTAAATTCTCAGACATCTCAACTCAGTCGCTTGTGCGTCCCCCTTTGATTTAAAAAAAAATATATCGTCTTACTACCTGTTAGGTTTACACGCCAATGTACTAATTACTCTAAAGAAAGGTTTAATTAAAAAGAATTATACCCGAATTTGTGTGGAGCAAGAGTGGAAAACTATTGAGGAAAAATCACCCTCACTACACACGACCGGGATTGAACCACAGTCTCCACATCTTCAGTAATCTTTTATATTGCAAAAAGTAGTGCCTTAGATCATGCGGCTACCGAAGTAGGTCCTTTAATCTTACAATCCCGGTTTCCCTCCTAGCATGGCAGAAAAAAATATAATTGGTGAAATTCAGCATTTCCTTTTTATAGTGATACATTTATGGCCAGCGATTAAAAGGTTGTGTATGTCCTAGAATTAAATTAATTTGTATGTCATATGTTAGTATATTTTCAAAAAAGGCACTTTAAATATCCTTAATTAAATAAATATACTTATATCGGGATGCATCTGAAAACTAATAAGTGACATGTAAGTCTAGTGTATATTGTGCGTACGTATGCATGTGTGCAGCATTTCACTGCTCTGTGAGCTTTACTGACATACCCGTTGAAGGTCATAGGGTAATAAAGATCAATAAACACAGTACCAACCCCAAAAGCTTTGATGTTTACCTTTTAGCAGAAGAACAACACCATTATCCTTCTTTTGGCAAGAACGGCTCATGTATGTATTTATTTATTTATGTCTACCTGCTCTCATGCCTTAATGTAAATTATGTTGTCCTCATGTAATCAAAAGTTTAGACAAACAGTATTAAAAAGTTAATTTAGATACACTCAAAAAGGTTTTACAATTTTCTTTATTGTTTTGAGCAATCTATAGGCCACGGCCTAGCTTCGAAATTTGTCCAATAGGCCTGCGAATAGAGAAGCTTACTGTTACGGCAGGGACGTCAGCGTGTCTCCCTACTGAGCTATGGGTCCCAGATTCGATTCCCGGCATGGCTGAATATTTTTATCATTGGTGAAATGTGGGTTTTTTCTTTCACAATGATTAATTAAATGTTGGGGGTTGCAATGGAATCGAAAACCGATATATTTGACCAAGCGCACCAATGATCTACCACCGAGTTAAAAAGGAATCTTCCTGGACTTGGTCTTCAGTCATAGTTTAAGGCAGAGTCTATGATGGACGTGTGAATTTTCTCACATATTGTAAATATCCTTAACCCTGTACAAAAGGATTGGCATCATGACCAATTAATCTGAATTACCGCTGACTGTAGTTCAATAATAGCTTCAAGTAGCTGATATAATCCACTTATTAGTCATAGACAGCCTTAAACTATAAGTGAATAATGACCCTGAATGCGGAACTATTCCTGTATAGCTCGGTGGTAGAGCATGGGCGTGCTTAGACAAAGGTCCATTGTACGAGTTCCCTGTTACAGTGTAATTTTTCAACTAATTTAATTTATACTATTATGCTTAAAATAAAGCTGAAATTAAGGGATGAAGGGTTTATTTTGTTGACTAAAAGACACCCTCTATCCGCAGAATGTTTGTATTATCTTCGCCAACAGTCGATATTAATCTATTATGGGCTGATGCCATGCAGTTTTTAATAACTCTATCCTAATTCTTATTACCTTTGTGACACAAAAGAATCGGGATGAGAAAGGTATAATCTAGATTAAATTTGTGCGTATTTGCTTGTATAAAAAGTAGGAGGAAATTCAGGTAAACCCTATTCAGTGCACCTGGCCATAACTAGACTTCCAACCTCGCCTTTACCAGTTATCCAGACTAGATAAGCCCAACGGCTAATCCGCGTGACCACATATGCGGGTTTTATATGATAAATGCGTGAGAAATATTCGCCCAAAAATATCAAAACTCAATCAAGTTTATTTACTAAAGCTTATAATATTTTTTTTCAAAATATTGTGAAATCAATATAAGCACCCGTTAGGTGTACGCATGGTCTAAGGCGTCACTCTCACAAAAGACTAGACTGCCAATGATGGGGAGATCGGAGTTTGAATTCCAGTTGGATATACGGTGGATAGTTTTTCCTAAAAGGCCCTACTCATCCCTAACACATTAGCATAATTATTACATATGCGTGTAACCAGAACGGGTGGTAAGATGCGGGGTTTAGTTTTGTTTAAATATAAACACTTGAATAATGAATTTAAACTACAAATCATTCATTCTCACTATATTATTATTAACACCACGTCTTACTACCCGTTCGGGTTATACGCACTTACGCTAATGTGTAATGGTATGGTGATTGTGAGATGAAATGAAGGATCTACAGTTTAACGTGGAAACCGAACCACGGCGGAGGCCTGGCATTCCCCACATTCACAAGATGTCTTGTCAGAGGTGAATCAAGGGTTTGGTAATCAGATAAATCTGTGCCAGGACCGGGTATTGAGCCCCGGCCGCCAGCACAGAAGTCTGACACCTTACCCCTAGACCGCCAGGTCACCCATTCTCACTATAATAATATACTGAAATTTCTCCGTGAAATCGGGAAGGGCTGATCATAAAAATAAAAGACGATTCAAGTGTGCCCTTGTTTAGTTTGTAAGGCGATTACACCCTAATCCGTTTCATTGCATGTTTGCGTGCTATGAGCTCTTATCGGTGATTAATAGACATACTTATATTCTCTTAGCACAAGTAGTAATTAGGAACTGCGTACAGTCATGTAACTCAATTTTGGTTCTGAGAAGATTGTCACGGATTATAATTAATCCATTACTTTTATTATCAAATAGTGAATGAATATTTTTCATAACAAAAGGGTGCCCCATACCTACACTGCCCTATTTATTATAGAGATAGCAGCAGTGACGCGCCAAACTAAAATAAAATATCCTCAAATAACGCTTCGTGGGAGAGCGTTGAAAAGAGTTTCAGACATTTAGAAATCTCGGATTATTTATGAAGTGGTATTTTTTTCACCAAAGTGTAGGTGAAAATTATAACCAGTTAAGAAGTTTAAACTCAGTGTTTAGAGTGTTTGAAAATATTGTTATAATTTACATAAAACCTATAAAATAATACACTTTAACTTAAAATTTTCTGTTGTAACCCTATCAAAACATGATTTTATTTGAATTAGGAAGAGTAAATCTTAACCTTTTTTTTTTGCTTTAATTAAAAAAAATCACATATTTGATGTATTTATTTTAGTGGGCTAAGACTTATAGTCCTATTTTGATAGTAAATGCATTTTATAAAATACACATGTATTATTATGCGTACTAAATTAATAACATTTTACTATGCTATTAGTTTTATATCATATATATTAACAATATATTATATCAAAAGTGACAGCTACAGATCAAATGGCTTGATGTTTTTATACATTAAAGTATATCTTGAAGCTTTGTATCGCTGTACTATTAAAATAAAACTGTCCTTTTATTTTTTAAATTGGTCCCAAAACTAACAATTCGCGTAAAACGTAGTTGAAAAAGAATAATAATTAAGAATTTATTATATGAATAAATTATTCTTATTTATAGCCAAATTCAATAATATTTATCTAAATAGTTTATATTATTTAATAAATAGACTAATATAGTAAACAGAACCCAACATTGTACGCTTAGTATTATATTATATTTATATCTTTTTTTAATTTCCCTTTACATATTTTATATTAGCCTTAGGTTTTAGCAATGTTTGGGTGTTACACTTAGATGTTACACCTTCTTCAAGTCTTATTTAGGATGAAGGTGATATTCTTTTAAACATATATTTTCACAAACTTTCTGATAATATGTATTTAAAAGAATATCATCTTTACCATCAATAGGATATATATATATATATATATATGTGTGTGTGTGTGTGTGTGTGTGTGTGTGTGTCTCATTTATGATAAACATGTCATAGAAGACTAAGACTAATATCAAATACGGAGAGGGAAATAAAAATAAATATAAAGAAGATATAATTTTATTATTTTTTACTCTTTATCAAATCAAATATGAACCTTAAATTTTAAAATTGTGCTTAGTTTAATTTTCTACATATTTTAATCTCACCAATCATTGAATAATTTTATTGGACATGATGGCATTCAAACATAACATTTTCTCGCCTTTTAAAAAGTTTATAACCAAATGTAAATTTATTCATGGCAATAACTGTTAAGATTATAATATTTAGAAAATTAAGATATTATATTTTCTATAAAAACTTGAAAATTACCGATATTTGCTCACTTTTATTTCCGTCTAATTATAAGTCGGAAGCTTTACACTCTCAACTATGGCAAAAAAGCGCTCTCTCTCTCTCTCTAACTAATACTTTCGTAAAGTACTCTTTTGTTAAACCCCAACTTACATTTTCTTACATTCTAACAGGAAATATCCTTTTACCCCTGTTCGGCAGACACATAGAATTTTTCATCAACAAGGGGAGAAAGTAAAGTTCCACAAGCTATGCCAGGAATGTTAAGTGCGGCTTTATTGGTTTCTAAAAAGAAAGAAGAGGACTATTTGATGGAGTGGATGTGTACGTTTCACTCGGAGAAGGTTGCAGATATAGTTCTCAACTTGACAACGGTGTCGACAAAAGAATAAGTCACAAATAACAAACAGGAGGATGACGATAGAAATATCTCAACATTAATTGAACGCCAGTTTCTTAGGTTCAGACTGTCAATAAATTACTAATTCCAAAATTGTTTTAAGACATGTAAGTAACTACTTTACACGTGGCCGAGTGGTCAAGACGTCTAAAAGACTAAAAGTAAATATATATATTTTTAAAATGCGTCTTACTACCTATCCGGGTAATCCACATATTTAATCTTATAGGCTAGTGACGAGGAAAGAAGAATTTTAAGAGGAAACGCTCCCGTATTTTCGTAAAAGGAGAGTCTAAACCAATTTGATAAAAATAACACCTTTAGTAAACCCTGACGATATTCGAACCTTATCCTTCCTATAACATGATAGCTATACCAGACAAGGCAGACACCTGAGCCCCCTTGTCCACCAATGAGGGCGTATCTAAATTTATTTAGTTTAATAGTATAATATTTTCCTGAAATATTGTTCTACCTAATAATTAAGGATCTATCTTTTGGTGACCAATTGTTTTAAGGTGGGGATGCAGGGGACGTGAGAAAAGATCAGTGTTTATTGCAGTTTTTATAGAAAAACTTTTTTTTGTCAAAAGAAATAAAAAACTATCCAGTAGAAACATATAGCTTAATTTTCTTCACATGGGGTCCTCAACATTTGTTGAATATCTCAAGGGTGTCATGGACTTTAATGACAACATATTTTATTCATTTAAAAAGTTGATCACCTAGTGCCGCTATTCTCATGACAAATATTCAACTAGCGTTGATATCTCCACGTTAAGAAAATTAAATTTTAGGTCCATACTGAAGCGATATTTGATTTATTTTTAACAACAACAAAAAGTTCTGCCATAAAAACTGCAAAAACACTGGCCTTTTCTCGCGTATAAAGGTAAGGTGTCCGACTTCTGTGCTGAGAACAAGGATTGAAACCTGGACCCCCAGCACAGATCTATCTGATTGCCAAACCCTTCCTTTACCTCTAATAAGACGTGTATTAATCACAATGCCAAGCCTCCACTTGGTTCGGATTCCACGTTTAAACTGTAGGTCCTCCATTTCATCTCACAATCACCCTACCATTGCACATTAGCGTAAGTGCGTATAACCCGAACGGGTAGTAAGAAGCAATAATGTGATAATAATGATAATACCCCGACATAAAAAACTGTAAGAACTGGCTCTCAGCCAGATTCAACCAATCGCCCAGGTTGCTCTAGTTTTTTCACGTGGAAGTGAAGCCTTGGCACAATTATTTTAAAGAAATAAATAGTACAGAGCTGACACCTTCGTCCCCACCTTAATGTGTCACTTTCGCAGTAGACTGGACTGCCGATGACGGGGAGATCGGGTTTAGAATTCCAGCAGAGTGTATTAAGGGTAGCTTTTCCCTTCTTTCTCCATACAAATTTGGGTACACTTACCAAAAAATTGACCTCCCCCCCTCGGCAATAACACATTAGAACCATTAGTACATAAGCCTAAAACCCGAACGGATAGTAAGCCGTGGTACTAAAAAAAAAGTCTCAAAGGTTGTATGCTTAATGCCACAGGCGTTGTTCCTTAGGTTAAGTTAAACAAAGTTTTGTTGTTTCACTAAGTTCAAAAGTGATCAAAACATACGATGTATATTTTTACGTATGTAATACAATTAGTATAGGGAGTTCCAAATCAATGGTACCTCACAATGTTTCACCCCACAAGGACTCATCATTTTGTACACCAACAGTATTAGAACCTAATCCCCCTCAGAAGGGTTTAGTACGCAGTGTTGACAATTTAGCGACTTTGTCGCTAGACCTAACGACTTTTACGGGTCTGAAACGACTGATTTTCATTTTTTTCTAGCGACTAATCTGGCGACTTTCCTTCATTTTCTGTCAAGTTCATGTTCATCATTTTAAATTTTAATGTTGTAAAATTTTGATTTCGGAACTATCGTACTGCAATAACGTATAATGTATTGCGTCGGTCTACAGAAACGCTCTAAACTATTTATCTGTCATTCACAAATCACAATTACATCGTTCCGGAGCCACCGATCAGCTCAGTCCACTGATGTATCTTATATTCATTTCAGAATAATGTATGGATTTTTGGGTTGAACCCAAATCTAACAACTTTTAGTTTTGTGTTTAGTGACAAACTAGCGACTCTCTGGTACTTATCTAGCTACAACACTTACATGGTCGTTGGCAGCACTGTTTGGTAGCCACTTAAATCACGAAGCCTTAACGCTCTTGATCGTGGCCTAGGCTTATTCAACCCTGTGTCTTTAAATTGCACCTTAACTACTCCAAATTCAGAACACTAGCCTAATATGTTTTTTAGTATTTTTTTTTCTAGCACCACGTCTTATTACCCATTCGGGTTACACGCTTATTTACTAATTACTCTAATGGTTTAGGGATGAGGAAGGTTGAATTGGGAAGATGTTTATCCGCATTTGCGTGGAGAAAGTGGGAAATCATTTAGGGAAAACCACCCTCAGTACACCCGAACAATGATCGAGCCGCGATCTCACCGTCATCGGTGGTCTAGTCTATTACGAGTGTGGCACCTTAGATCATGCGGCCACCGAAGCAGATTTTACTAATAATTTTGACCTAACATTGATATAACTTAACTTGAGTCCTGTGGACACGTAGTTTAAATGTTAAGCTCAGCTGCGTAGTTCGTTTTTCTGGTAACAGGGAAGTTGGGGCTCGAATCTCATTTGGATATAGTAAAGGGCGTGTTTTCCTAAATACATATCAGCCTTCCCTCCACACAAACGTGAGTACATTTATTCTCAAGTAAATTTTCTTAATTCCTAACTCAGTAGCGTAATTCATATTTATGAATAAAGCCAAAACGGGTTTTTAGATGAAGTAAAAACCATAAATAATCAAAAGTACTATATAAAAATAAAAAATTATTTTAATATCTTGAGCTGCTCAGCCAAATAAATTATAAGGTTAGGTTCAAGCACCCACTATCTTTTAATTACTGAAAACTTAGCAATAATTAATGCTTCAATTTAATCTTTTCTTCCAGATCTCTTTTTTAAAATTATATATACTCTTAAACTATTAATGCGCTGCTGTATTTGATTAGCTTGTATCACACACACACTCCTTTTACCTACCCCTTCGTTTAATAATTAATTAGTGATGCAGTGATTAAATATTTAACACATTTTCTTCTTACAAATGCTCTAGAACTGTTTTATAAAGGTGTCCAGATTAGGGATTTTCCACCTAAGATGGCGTAGAAAATTTATATTTACATATAAATTGTATTAATTTTTGTCGTTACGTTTAGATATAAATTTGTTTCGACTCATATATTCATATTTATATATAAGTCTGTATTCATATTAAGATTTATTTTGCATAGATAATACATTTAAGAAAATACAAAGCTCTATCTGATATATATATACATAAAACGAAAAAAGCGAACTAATTTTATTAATTTATTTAAAATACATATTAACAAAGTCAATATACTTATCTCTTGCTGTATTCTTGCTTAAAGAGCCTCATGAGATGAAAATAGTCTCCCTTAATATGTAAATTTTTTAAAGTGTTGTACAATATAATTTAAAGTTATCTGCAACAAAAGAAAGATTTGGAGCCTCTTCTCTAGAGAGCATCCAAACGAAGTTGGCACTCACTTATAAAGTTAGATTTTAGTTATATTCAGCCTGTATTTTGTACAATGAAGTGTTAGTGACGCCAGGAATAAATGGTGGGAAACATTAGTGATACAAGTAATTATATATATATATATATTAAGGTGGGATGGAAGGGGACGCGAGAAGTGGCCAGTGTTTTAGCAGGTTTTATGGCAAAACATTTTGTCATCATAATAAATCAATTAATATTGTTCAAGTAGAAACATAAAAGTTTAATTTGCTTCATATGTTGATATCAGCAGTTCCTGAATATCTGTCATGAGCAAAGCGGCATTATCTAACAAACTTTTTAAATGAAGCGAAAAAGTTGTCATTAAATTCCAAAACATCTTGGCAGATGTTCAAGAAATTTTGAGGTTAATTTGAATAAAATCAAATTAGGTTTATAATAGAGAAATATTTAATTTAATTTTGCAAAACAATTATTTTTTTGACATAAAAACTGCAAAAGCACTGGCTTTTTCTCGCGTTACCTACAATCCCACAGCTTTTTAAGTAAACTACAGTGTAAGTTGTAGATGTCTCACCAGTTCTGTATATAGTCTCTTTAAAAATAATGATTTTTTTTCTGGTAGCTCTAATAAAAAATTTAGTCTTCGCACCATTATGGAGGCACATTTAGTGTTTTGATGACCAACTTCACCATATATTATAAATCAGAGTAAATTATACCACCAAAAGTGGAAATAAAGTAATATACATTCAATACAAATAAGTCTAAAAACTGTGTACATTAATTTTAATTCCTCTCACATTTAAATTATAATCTAACCATGCAATGTAGACATTTGTCAATATAAATGAATGGTTAAATAGCTAAGTGTGATGTATTCTATCACCAAAAACAAATCCACTATTTTAGATGGATATTTTTATATTTCAAAATTAATGCAAATGCTGATAAAAAAACCTTGAGTAAAATATTTCCAGATACTAGAGTATTATATTCAATTAGTTGAAACACAGGGTACTAAATACCCTTTTTTATTTAGTATATTTGTTTATATTTTAAATTAATCTATACATTAACACTAAATTTCAGCCCTGTGGTCTAAACATTTATCTACTTAAACACAAAAATTTTAACTGCTACTAAAGTCTAGATATAGGCCCTATTTTATTTGAACAAGGCAATACTACTTCACTACTCAAACTTGTTAACTATTACCCACCATTTTGAAATTTTAATTCATAAGGCAACATTTTTAATTAAATTCAAATGGGAAAATATCTGTTTTGTTTCTTCTTTATTTGTGTTCATGTCTAAATACCTGTTTGGTAACTTTTAAGGCAGGAAATAATTCTGGTATAATAAATAATGCCAACTATTCTCACAATGTTTTCCTACTTTAAAATTAATACATCCTTAAATGACTGTTTATTAATCTACACTTAATTGTTTACTATAAAGGTCCAGTCTATTTTTAGGTGATTTAATGTAACTCTGGTTATTTTACTGCAAGGTAATGATCCCATTATCTACACAAAGGCAATAGATTTTTATTTGTTGAAATGAACACTAAGCTCCAAGCTGTCGCACCGCTTGGGTTTCCAGAAGGAATTAGGATTTGACACAAAGACAGTAGGCCTCCCCTACAAGCTCGAGGTGACCATCTTCTCACAACATGAATATTAATCATGAACGGGGAAATTCGAAATTCACGTTACTCACAATTAATTTCATTATATCCTCCTCAGTTACCAAATGATCTAAGATAGGAATAGACAGACATTTTGGTCTAGAGATTTATTACGGAACCATAGGCTCATATTATTTGTTTGATTGGTAAAAAATAATAACCAATTTTGTGGTTTTTTAATAGTAAAATCATTTTGAATATAAGAACTTTAAAGTCCTTTCACAAACTGAAACTTGAGTTTTTCATCAAACCACATAATATATAATTTCCTTGAAAAAAGAATTTTCAACGCTTGACTTTGAAGTTGATGCATGACACCGCATAATCTTAAGATAATTTGTTGAATGAGCGGCCATAAATTACTGTCATAAATGAAGGCAGGATTGTTAATGGTCATCAGTCAGAAAACTTCGATATCTCGATTTTATAATGTTGATTTGAGAAAAATCTGCAAACCCTCTCTTTCATTTTCTATCTCTCAATCTTTTTTAAAAATCGATTGACCAGGCTATCGACCAAAAAAGCGGCCGTAGTCGACTGGTTTTTAGAGCTCTACTGTTCAGCCACCTCTGCTTAGAGCAATAGACTAGACTGCCGATGACAGGAAGATAGGGTTTCTAATCCTGAATGAGTGTACTGAAGTTGGTTTTCCTTAAAGGGGTTTCCACTCTCCCTCTCAGCAAATACAAGTACACTTCCTTTAAATTCAACCGTCCTCATCGCTAACTCATTAGCGTAATTAGCGTAACTAGCGTAATTAGTACATACCCGTAAAACCTGAAAAGGTAGTAAATAACAATTTATTCTGTAAAAAAAATTTCCTGGTTTGACAATCTCAATTCTAATTTCCAAAGTGGATTAGATCAAAGTGTCATCTAATATAAATCACTTTATTCACAACCATTTTCAATTACATTGTCGATCCTAAATCGCTAAACACAAAAAAAGCTTATATGAAGAGAATTTAAATGTAAATTTACTCCTAACCATGGACACAAAAACAGAAAAAGTCTCACTTTTTGTTTGTCATTTACAGAAAGGTCAGAGTTCCAATCCCAGCTGGATTAACCGGGGTGCTTTGTTCTTAAATCGTTTGCAACTATCTCTATCCTTATAAATGCGTGCACACTTCATATACCTTCCTCCTTTATAGAAGAAGTGTACCCACATTCTTATTTTAGTAGAGTGGAAAACCCTTTAAGAAATACCACCTTCAGTTAACCCGATTGGAATTCAAGCCGCGATCTCCCCGTTACTGCTTATTTAATATATTGTGGGAGTGACGCCTTGGACTATTCAACCACTGAAGTGGGTGAATTAGTTTATGCCTCATCACCACAGTGTACAATCGACCAAGCTTGTATCGATCCACAACACTCTTCAAAAAGGAATATAAATCGTATTAACAAATCCAGTGTTAGGAAATTTTAGATATTGAAAATACAGTTAAATTAATAATAACATTTTGTCTTTTTTGTTCTCCCTTACCTTTCACTGTCATTTTATTTATAGATAGCGATTGAGAAAACGTGTGTGTGTGTGTGTGTGTGTGTGTGAGGGAGAGAAAGAGGGAGAGAGAGAGAGAAACAACAATGGAAAAATAAGGGCTGGCAATTATACGCTTCCATTTGCCTCTATTTTTTTTAATGTAAAAGTTTCGAAGGGGTTTGTCAAAATAAAAAAGGCTTCTCCAATCAGCATCGTTAATTGTTTTTATATATCAATATATAAATTGTATGAAAAACATAGCTACTGCTGTGACAAAGTAAGAGAATATTAAATAAATGTGTACATTAAAATTTTAAGTATATTCTTATTTGTAGGCTATGTTTATTCATGGAGATGCATTTTTTTTAGTAAGAAAGAAAAATTTTGATTTAATGTTTTTTTAACTTAGTACATTTTTATATCAGCACCGTGTCTTACTACCCGTTCGGGCTATACGCACTTACGCTAATGTGTTATCGTAGGGTGATTGTGAGATGAAGTAGGGACCTACAATTTATCGTAAGATCCGAACCACGGTGGAGGCCTGGAATACCACACATTCACAAGTTGTGACTAATACACGTATTATAAGAGGTGAAGGAAGGGTTAGGCAATCAGATAAATCTATGCCGGTACCGAGGAATGAAACCCGGACCCCCAGCACAGAAGTCTGACACCTTACCCCTAGACAACCAGGTCCCCTACATTTTTTATAGTTGTTTATATTTTGTACTAATATGTAATGAAACGTGTTTACATAATTTGGAACAGATTTTCTTGAATAGGAATTTGTAATATAGCTAAAATTACAAATTACTTTGAGTAATAACTAGATAAGTAAATAATTTGAAATTACTATATTATCTTTGACTTTTCTGTGATACATATGTGTGACTCTCAACCAGTCCATTTATTATGGTAAATAATTTGAGCAATAAAAATTTGGTGAAATATGTATTTTAAGTCGTTTAGTTTCAAGCGAGGATTTTTAAAGTCTAAGGAGTCTGGGACCGTAATTATAAGGAGCTATGAAACTCTATCTAACTTGCTTTCATAACGGAATGAGAAGAAACTTCTATTCTAAACCAGTGGGACTCAAAACCACGCTTCTAAGATCAAGTGGGATAATTTGAAAGGAATTGAGATAATAGGAGCAACTTTAATGTTACTGGAGCTATACCCTTTTCTCTTTATGACACCAGGCTCCTCAAAAATAGTGTCCAATTTTCATATAAAGTGTATTTTAGAAACTTCAAAATTTGTGTGGTAAAATCTGATGAGGGATTTTTATTTATAATATCTATCAAAAGTAAAAACTTCATATCACATAGCATGACGTATGAATATGTGAAAGTAGATTTAGTGACTTAAATAGCTATTAAATAAGGCCTTTTATTTTATGATTCGACCATAACCAAGCTGGCACTGAATTAAATTTGAAGTTTTAAATATGACTACAACATTAAGATACTCATGAATGACGTTAATAAGACCATTGTGACTGATTCCTCTACATCCTTTAATGCACAATCTCATCGAACAATTCATGACGATGGGTCAGTTTTGTAGTAAAATTGATTACGCCTCAAGTGTGGTGCTACACTAAATATATGATGACTCCTACTTATATCAAAATTTAGTGGGCCAGTTTCACATGTGAAACCGGCCCATTTCATTAGAGTTTAGGTAATTTTAGTCTTGTATTTAGTGTAGTCCCCCACTTGAGGCTTTCTAAATCTGACTGTGGGACTGGCCCTATATCCATCCTTTAACAATAAACATTTAAGTTGGACTTGGCTTGGTCGATGAAATATATTTCAGCTGACAGTAAAATAAATAAAATACAAATAAAAAAATTAAAAAAATAGTCTCAAATTAAATTATTTTCTTTTAACGATATTTATATAAACACTTTTATGACCTGAATTATGTGATAACAAATCACCAATGAAATAAATAACTAGTTTATATCGCAGTAGACTAGACTTTGCGATTATGGAGTGATCAATGTTCTAATCCCAAAAGGGATGTTGAAAGTTGTTTTTCCTTAAATATTTTCCATTCTTCCTTCACGAAAATGTTGGTACACTTCCTCTAAATTTAACCTTCCTCATCACTAACACATTGGCGTAATTAGTACATATGCGTATAGCCCGGACGTATAGCTAAAAATACTCATTTATATATCTAGTGTTATAAATGTAAATAGCTAGGGACAGTGTTTCTTTCTTTATGGTGATGTAAAATTTACAATTCAGCCACACCTGCCTTGAAGATAATTTAAAATTCACTATTTTAAGTATACTTTCCTAATAATCCACTGAGTCTTAACGCTTAGCTCTGAAGACTATTCATATAGAAAATTTGGATTTCCTTTTAAAGACGTGTATATATAGCTTAGAAACAATATAATCGCAAAAATTAGCACACACTTAGGACTATAGCAATAACCTTTAAACTTTTAAATACATATTTAATTTATATTTTTTATTTAAATATTTTTATACAAAAATTACAAATTGTTTGGTAAATAAATAAATGCATTGCAATAACTTATTAGGTCATTTGAAATTATCGATGGGTTGTAATTTTAGCGGTCTTTAATTGTGTCAAAACACCTCAACAATTTTGGTATAGCTCGAAACTTAGTCCATAGTTTCATTGTTCTAGTTTTATTAGTTGTGGGTGACCTGGTGGTTTAGAGGTAAGGTGTCGGACTTCTGTGCTGGGGTTCAATCCTTTGTCTCGGCACAGATTTATCTGATTACCAAACCCTTCCTTCATTTCTGATAAGACATCTTGTGAATGTTGGGAATGCCAGGCCTCCACCGTGGTTCGGATTCCACGTTAAACTGTAGGTCTTCCATTTCATCTCACAATCACCCTACCATTACACTTGCGTATAACCCGAACGGGTAGTAAGACGCGGTGCTAATAATAATAATAATAATAATAATAATAATAATAATAATAATAATAATTGTTTAACATAATGAATAATTGCTACTAAGCTCTTCTTCCACAAGGTAATATTAGTCTAATAGTTTTATGTTCCTTTTAAAAATTGAAAAATAGATGACCTAGCAGTATTTAAAAAAACATTCTTTATTTGTTACCTTCCTACTATGCTTCCAAATTGGTTTTTTAAATTGTGTTTTGGCAAAGGAAAGCTAGCTAATATCACTAACAGCGAATGGGAAATGATGCCAGGCTGTGTCATGTATTTCGCACACCAATGTCCAGAAAGCAATAAGGCTTACACGTGATGTCAGGTGACGCGACTGGTGAGTATAAAGGGGAGGGGGGGAATAGTTATTCGACTGATCTAGTACTGTGTATGTGGGCGGGATAAAACAAGTAAATAGAGCAGTGTTGCTCTCCACCAACAGTATACTCTCATAAAACTTTTTAACGAGACTGTTTCAGATAATTTAACCATAAACTTAAACATTTTCATTAAAATACTTTCTGCTTTGAGCCACAATACCTCGGTAATCTTTCTTAAGCCCAAAGCAGGACAAAAGAAAGTAGATTTTACGCAATTATATTTTATGGAGATGATTGTGGGTTAACCTAGCATCTATAAAGGCAGTGGCCAAATAGAATAAATGCTAAGAAACAATCGTAAAAGAGTTTTCATACTGTCTATAGTAGGTTCGAACCAAGTTTTCCAAAATTTATATTAAGTAAGTTACGCCTAAGTAAATTTTCATCAGAAAAAAACATTTTGTTAATCATAGTAAACACTCTTCATTAAATTAATTTTTTCTCGAAACTCAACCCACTATTTTTTTAAATTAAAACTTTCAAACAACATTCATTAGTAAGCTACTCTGACACAGGCCACGGGTTGGATACAGGAATGGATGTAAAGTAAGGTACTATTGAATTAATTATTTATAAAAAAATAAAAATAAATGGTTATTAATTAAATAAAAGCCTACTTCAGGGGTCTTGGGGTAGAGATCTCGTCTCAAGATCCAAAATGTTCGTGGGTTCAAGCCCATCCGAGGTCAACGTATTTTTCTTGAGCGTTAAAAATCCGTGGTACCATTTCCTTTTGGAGGGGAATCAAGCCATCGATCCCATGTCGATTGTGACGTGTAAAATATGAAAATAACTTTCCGGCAAAATTGTTATCCCTGGTATTGGTATGGGGAGTAAGACTCAGTGCATTAACAACAACACATGTCTTGGCATATGACTACATAAAATCAGATTTATACAGTAGCTTTTTGAAACGTCATATAAAAAAAACAAATGTTTATGTTATGACATTGAGACTGGTTCTCCTTTCAGCTAGTTAAACAAGAAACATGACAATTCACAATAAATATGAAAATGTTTAAGTGATGGTGAATTTTTTTTTAAATATCTGAGCCAATGAATGTTAATTTTTTTTAAAAATAAACTGTAAACGGAAGTTATATTGATCGCCTCATGTAGTCGAATTGCCTTTGAAAAAATAACTTCATTGGTGGGTTCATAAAGTTAGTACATCTTATTTTGCATATTAGTACACTTAACAACAACTCAACTGCAAAGATATAGAAATATGCATGATAATCTTAACTACATTTTGTCCATATGGATTTATATATATTTGTTTCCATTCCTAAGATCCTTCCAATGGGTATATGACTCTAGCTTCATATACGTAGAATTCAAAGACTCCTCACATAATAAAAAGCACACACACATATTCACACATGAATTGAATGTAAAAGGTGAAGAATATATCCATTATCGATATGGCCTCATTTTGATTATGTGACAAAATGGAAGATGTCTATCAATCATGTTTGATTGATATTCCCTATTGTTAAGCTGAATTTTGCTAAAAGTAATATGTTCGTACAATATATAAAAAAAGATTAAGCATGAATATTTTCTCAATAGTATATTTGTAGGGTACTTTTTATATATCAAGTTGAAAATCTATTTTTAAAACTGAGCCTATACATTCAACACACTTTACGGTGGGAGTGTGGCTTACACGAGTTCGGATAATTTTTGTATTATAACTTTTATTTTGGTCAAAAGAAATCAAATTTTCTCCACATAGTGATATAAACAGTTCTTGAATATATAAAAAGAGTGTCCTGTTATTTAATGAAAACTTTTTATCTTAATTTAACTTATGTACATACCTCCAATATCATCTCCTATGGGTTATCTCTACTGTCTGCGCATGCGCCTGGTTTGTCCAAACCATCACAACCCTTTTACACGCCGGGTATTTGTGGCAACTTCAACTATAAAATCAAACACGGACACATTTTGCTCAAACCATATATTTTTTTTGTTTGCGCAAACTACTGACTAACGTTTTAACGACACAAATATTTGCACAAACCACCAGTTTGTGCAAATTAATTGAACGTGTAAACCCAGCATTACACCCTCAGTGTAACAATGTTGCTTTGTATTAAGATTCAACAAAATCTCACATACCCTTCAGGAAATACGACCCTAATCACCCACTCCAATATGAAGCTAGACATTTTAGATGATAATGTCACTCTGTCAAGACATGGAACATGATTTTATTTAGACGCTTACGCATCTTACCACCAGTTCAGTGTACCCACATTACACACTGACTGATATATCGACAAAGGAGGAAACGGAGGCATTTTAAACAACTACACTCACCTGAATAAATGATATAAAATCGTTTACCGAGACAAGAAATTCAGCTCGATGCCTCCAGTCAAGATTTGAACTCCAGCATCCCGGATCAGATAACTCTTCTGGTACAATACAAGGAAAGCAAACAATAATATGGGTGTTAAAAAATAATCCTTGTTTTACACAAACTTGTAAGCTAATGATATTTCACAGTTACAGCGTTGTGTAAAGTAAAAATTTGATAAATTTTCGTTCGCTGGAGGGAATATTTTTGTTTTTGAATTCATAGAAGGAAGTAGTCAGAGGTTAAACTATAATAATATGAACTCATGAGAGTATATAATATTAAAAACCAAATGTTGTGGACAAATTCTACTAGTGAATCACTTCCGAGATGGCTGCCGGACAACTCTGCAATATTCTAAGAAAGCCATATACAAGACAAGAGACTTACCAGTAAATACGTATATACAATCCTATTTTAATAGAAATATCCTTATCTGACAGATATAAAAGTTAATAAATCTGCATTAACGTAATCATACGTCAAGTCACGTGATCTGCAGTTATCCATTTTGGTAATAATATTGACATATCAAAATAAAAACAATACTAATAATATGGTAAAATAGTTTCAATGATGGCCGCGTAAAAATTAAATTGTATTTTCTTAAATTCTTTTTTTATGAAAATTTTGCTATACTAAGTATGCCAGCTATAAAACACGGAGCTAAAGATATGTCCAAATAAATTTATTTCGTAACTGAGCATCTTTCGTAACATTAGCATCTTTCTGCATGTCTTAATGCGTACTGAATTGCGCGCATACACACACACACACACACACACACATTTTTATTATAATTTTGGTTAGTGAATAGACAAAACACCCAGTCCAGTTTTTTATGAATCACTTAAAAAGCTCCAATTTTACCAATGTTAACTACACCCATGTCTGAAATTGAACCAAGGACCCTAAGTTCACCAGGCAGACGCGCTAATGTGTCAGACCACAAAACATTCTAAACGATTTACTTACTAGTTCTTACTCTAATGAAAACTAAGAGTCAACGTATTTCGAAAAATTAGATACGGTGTCTGAAGTCTTTGTAATTTTATTCACCAACAAATTGAAGAGAAGAGCAGAGACCCCTTGTGGGGCCTATGGGGGTCTCTAGCCCAGATGCGTCTTAATTAGGACGATATTTTCTCAAAGGATGTGAAGCAGGCTTGGTTCGTTAGGTGAGGTAGAAACATCGTAACCTTTTATTAAAGGGGGGGGGGGAGTTGTACAGGGTATGTCACACTCTCTCTCTCGGCCCCCGAGTGCTTCTTGTACACCAATTACTTCCACTAGTTTGATAGTTATAAAGGAAACTCAATGGCCGAGTGCGAGTGAAACACCCTGTACTTCATGTTAATAAAACTCCATGTTTTGAGCCCTTAAACGAGTCAAATCAACCGAGCGGTTGCCAAAGTTGGCGATGATAATACCAACATTAGTGGATAGAAGGTGTCATGTGGTCAGCACAACGAGCCATCCAATCATTAATATCAGTTTTCTAAACTAGGGCTGCTACTTATTTATTCAAGTAGCTCCTCAGTTGTCCTCCCGAGGCTGAGTTCGACCTCACTTCAAACCTACTGCTTAATACATACATTTTTGAACTGAACACAAGAGCATGTTAATGGCTTTAAAAAGCAATTATTGAAATAAATACGTCAAGTGTCCCTATAAGGGATTTAAACTCGCTCCTCCTAATCTGTTTGTTTAGTTTCTAACTCTCAGATAATAGTACAAACAAATTTCTTGGACGACCTTTAGGGTAAATAATATTGTGCCATCTTTGTTGTAGTGACTAATTATTTTTCTCTCTCTCTCCACTTAAGATGCAGCCAGGTTTACTCATACACACTCTCGCCGAGACGACCCGAATCAGCCTGAGTGCGAGAGCCAGGATCGTGATCTCGCCTCGCCTTACCTCGCCACCTCTCGGCCTCCTCTCGCCCTCCTCTCGGCCTCCTCTCGCCCTCCTCTCGGCCTCCTCTCGGCCACTCTCGCCCTCCTCTCGGCCACTCTCGCCCTCCTCTCGGCCACTCTCGCCCTCCTCTCGGCCACTCTCGCCCTCCTCTCGGCCACTCTCGCCCTCCTCTCGGCCACTCTCGCCCTCCTCTCGGCCACTCTCGCCCTCCTCTCGGCCACTCTCGCCCTCCTCTCGGCCACTCTCGCCCTCCTCTCGGCCACTCTCGCCCTCCTCTCGGCCACTCTCGCCCTCCTCTCGGCCACTCTCGCCCTCCTCTCGGCCACTCTCGCCCTCCTCTCGGCCACTCTCGCCCTCCTCTCGGCCACTCTCGCCCTCCTCTCGGCCACTCTCGCCCTCCTCTCGGCCACTCTCGCCCTCCTCTCGGCCACTCTCGCCCTCCTCTCGGCCACTCTCGCCCTCCTCTCGGCCACTCTCGCCCTCCTCTCGGCCACTCTCGCCCTCCTCTCGGCCACTCTCGCCCTCCTCTCGGCCACTCTCGCCCTCCTCTCGGCCACTCTCGCCCTCCTCTCGGCCACTCTCGNCCTCCTCTCGGCCACTCTCGCCTTCTTTCACCTCCTCTCGGCCACTCTCGCCTTCTTTCACCTCCTCTCGGCCACTCTCGCCTTCTTTCACCTCCTCTCGGCCACTCTCGCCTCCTCTCAGCCACTCTCGCCTTCTCTCGCCTTCCCTCGCTTTCTCTTGCCTCACCTCGTCCACTCTCGGATCCATGTCGGTCTTTGATGTCCGAATCAGAGGCGAGACGCAGGTAAGAGTGCACCGCCACAATCTTGTCTAGTCAATGCGCAATTAGAACCACTTAGCGCACGTCATCGGATTTAATTCATTTAATTGTTGTTAATTTTAATTTAGTTTTCTTTTAATCTTTACTTAATAAATTCTTTTACAAAACATGAGTGACTGGACAAATGATACATCAATACAATTCTTGAAATTATATCAAGACGAGCCCGTTTAGTGGGAACCGAAACATATGTACCACGAAGATAAGAATAAACTGAACCATGCGTAGGTTCGCATAAGTTGATGTTTTATAGCAAATTCGACATCCTCCATCATATACATCAAAATAACGACTTCACGACATGTGACTTTTAGGTGAGAGGTGAGAGTGTAGAAACTATCTCTCGTCCTCACTCGACTCATACAGTGTCGACGAATGTCTCGTCCGAGTCGTCTTGGCGAGAGTGTGGATGAGGAAAAATTTAAGAGTTGCTTGCGTAAAAAGTACACAAAGTACGTATGTACAATCTCGCAGCTGTGTTTGAACTGAGAAGTGACATAGATCCAACCTCCGAGAACTCTTTAGAATCATCTGAAGATTTTGTGACCAATACATATATATTTAAGTGTTTTAGGAGGGTAAGGGGTTCTTGGAGGGGTCATATTATCTCATTTACTAATTTTAAACTCAAATGGGCAAGGTACAAATTTTTAGTGCGCATGATTCCCTATATTAGGGCCTTCTTGGTTAACTAGGAATTGCAGCGCAAACGTTTAGCTCTAACGCAATATTTAATTCTACGATGAGTTATTTCAAAATATGGTTCACACCAAAATAAAGTCAAAAGATTCTAACAGGGCTCTTTTTCCTTAGCAACCCTTTAGTTTGAGTTTTATTCATAGAAATAAGGGTGTGAAAATGTGGAATTAGCTCTATTTCAACCACTCTTAAAGCATGTTTGTGGAGCTATTAAACTAGGCTTCATGAAAAATGTATCTTGATTTAACCTTCCTTTTACAAATATATAAATATACTATAGGTTAACAACAGAAAATTTTAAAATATTTGAGAACTATATATAATATATATTATATAATATCTTAAAATTTTCTGTTGTTAACCTATAATATTTATATTATATGTAATATATATTATAGGTTAACAACATAAATATATTATATTTATAATTTATATATTATAGGTTAACAATAGAAAATGTTAAGATATTTGAAAACTAGAAGTGAGCTTTCCTCTTTAACTTGAGATGAAAAGTTTCGTTGGTTTTCTTTACCCTCATTCTCATTGACATGACAAATGGGGGATATAGGTGAAGGACGAAAGGAAGTAAACGCTTATACACAATAGAGAATTAGTTCCAAAGAATTACAAAGACCATTGTATTTTAAACCAAGTGGCCTGACAGTAATCGATACTTTCTTGCTAACTCAGGTGACCACAAGAAAGTAAAAATATATTATCAACTTTAACAAAATGAATTTCAATAGCAGTATTATAAATTTAGTAAGTAATTATAAAGAAGAAAGTTGAAATTGAAATGTAAACATCGACAAATACATTTGTTGGAGTGAACTTTGTGTCTAACCCTCTAACACTTTCTATTAGTCGACACAAGGAGTTCAAGAGACATTAGGAAGAGGTGATAATGACGTCAGAGTTTGTTTGTAGAGAGCTGATACAAAAAATATCAGCTACTTCTCTTGAGTAGTTTTAGTAGTAGAAAGAGATACGGACATATACACAGAAGAGAGATGTGCGTGGATTTATTTGCATTTCTTTTGATTTGTTCTTTATTATTCTTGAATACATATTTTTACAAAAAGATAAGTTCTTATTAGGGAATATATATATTTTATCCGGTCTAACGCTTCACTCTCGTGTTATAGTGTATTGCTGGTGACAGGAAGTTCTGGGCTACTCAATATTCACACGTTCACCGAAAAACTAAAGTTGAACAGAAATGTGGTCATGTGACGCGCTCTAAGCCATCACAAGATTTCCGCCTCATCGGCGCGAGCTGTTCTGCTGAAGTTCAACTCGTCTCTGCTTTTTCCGCTCTGCCTGAGATGTTTGGCACAGGAGAATCAATTAAATCTCGGGATCGACCGTCTCAAATCAGTGCGCATGCGCATTTGACAACGCATGCGCTCTACAACCGTAAGCAAGCAGACAGCTTCCTTGGCCGTTGTGGGGAGATTTGAAATGACCCGTTAATGAAAATCGTATGTATTAATGTATTGGAATGTGCCACGACACAGCGTTATAATTTGAAAACATCCATCTATAGAATGATCTAAAATATATGTTTATCCACTAGGAAATAAAATATGTTGATAATCAGCTGTTTTAAGTTACCGTTGCGATTCATCATGAGTCAACATACAAGCGTGGAAATTGCTGCACCACTAAGGCAGATTCTACTTTATATTTTCAACGAACGCATGAATCAAGATTTAGGGTTCCAGTATTGTTTACTGAGGGTGTATTTTCCAAAATTATTTCCCGCCCTCTTGATTATGTAAAATGCCTAGTAGGCTACATTTTATTAATGAAAACTTAAATTTACATTTTGTTAAATATGGAATTAGAGCTCATCCCAAGGAACGCCGAAAATAAAAGAGCCTCCACTCCAATCTTAGTTCAAATTGTCCAAGTCACTTCCGTCTGGAATAATTCAAAAGTATTCAAAAAAATCTGAATAGAATTTGAAGTATAAATTCCGGAAACGGTAAATAAAAATAGAATAACTAAAAGGAAAATAAAAAGTTGGAAGTAAATTATGAATGAAATATCAGAAAAATAAAGAAAAATGTAAAAATAAAGATAGCTGACAATGACAAGTTTTCTTGAAATATTCCGACAACATTACACCCTTTATCAGCAGAAGTTGTCATTATCTTGCCAAAAATACAGCATCATCTCGGTCGGTATGGCTTAGTTGTGGGTTGACGCCATGGATTATTATTAGCACCGCGTCTTACTACCCGTTCGGGTTATACGCACTTACGCTAATTGTGTAATGGTAGGGTGATTGTGAGATGAAATGGAGGACCTACAGTTTAACGTGGGATCCGAACCACGGTGGAGGTCCTGGCATTCCACACATTCACAAGTTGTGAATAATAAAAGTCTTGTCAGAGGTGAAGGAAGGGTTTTTCAATCAGATGACGCCATGGAGAGTTTGTTAGTGGCAAAACTTTTTCAATAGTCTTTCATAGTGTTTTTTTTTAAAGTAAACACTAGAAAACGGCACCAAGATGATACCCGCCTCGGTGGCGTAGTTAGCTAACGCGCTAGTCGTGTTGAGCTCAACCTCTGAGGACGGGTAGATCGAGGTTCGAATCTTGGTCGGGTTAACTGGGGCTGGTGGTGGTCCTAATAGGAATTCCAATCCCCCCTCTACGCAAATGCGGGTTCAATTCCTCTAATTCAACGTTCCCAATTCTTAATCCACTATCGTAATTAGTACTTAAAGCGTACAACCCGAACGGGTAGTGAGACGCGGTGCTAAATAATAAAAATAATAATGCACCAAGATGTGCGGTCAGGGCCGGCTCGAGTTGTATTAACTACTATCTGGGGAATGTAACAGGTTCTTATGAATCAAATTCAATATTGCATTGTCACAGTACCTTTTATTATAAAGTGTATTATTCTTTTCTAAGATCGCATTTTGTTTTACGGTCACCACACAGGACTGCACACAAATCCCATGTCTTCCCAAACGTTAATGATAACTCTTGTCTGTTCATCTTGTATTCATTTCAAGATCTCAGAACCGCTGTCAACCCCATCACATGTATATGTGGGGTAACGCGTCATTACTCTGATGTATCATTAGTAAATCAGTGCTGCCAATAGACTGGTTGATCTGCTTAGAATTTGGGTTCACATTTGTACACAACATGACGTGGAATATATACTTTTGCTTGCTTTAGAGGACTTTATCGCGACAAGTTATATATAATATAAGCGAGAGCTTGCAATCGATTTTAGGTGATGTTGCATGTGCGAGGAGAGATTTTTGTGTGAAACTTTTTTATTACTTTTTTGACAAATATAAAAAGCATAAAAAAATTATAAATAAGTTGAAAGTAAGGAGAGGATTTGAATTAGAATTTAAGACTTAGAAACATTGCTCAAAAAATATAAAAAATGGATTAATAAATTTGTTAAGTTAATTAATTGAATAAATTGAAACTGCGGATCAAAATGTATAATCAGGTTAACTTATGGTAATATGATAATAGCATATGTCAAATTATGTTAAGTTAACCTAATTATACATTTTGATCTGCAATTTCAATTTATTCCATCAATTAACTTATCAAATGTATTCATCAATTCTTTCTATATATTTTTGAGCAAAATATCTAAGTCTTGAATTCTAAATATAAAGAGGTCATTACTTAGAGTATTTTTTATTTTATTCATTGCATAAATGTTTTTAGCACTACATCTGATTACTCGTTCAGGTTATACCCATATGTATTAATTAAGTTAATGGGTTAGGGATAGGGAAGGTTGAATTTAGAGAAAGTGTACAAAAATTTTCGTGGAGGAAGAGTGTAAAACCATTTATGAAAAACCACCCTCAGTACACCCGACCAGAATTAGAACCCCCTTTTCCCTGTCATCGGCAGGCCAGTCTATTGCTAGAGTTACACTTTAAGACCACTCGACCACCGAAGCGATTAAACTAAGTGTTATATATCTGATTAATCTATAGAGTAGCTATGAGAAGGGTAGTTATAATAAATGTGTACGTATTAAGAGTGAAGCGAGTCCATCATCTTAGTTCAGTCGTCAGCTCGTTCTGTCTACTAGATTAAGAATATCGAATTCTATTCTTAGTTTATTGAAAAATTTATCATCGTTGAAATTAGATATTCTTCTCTCACAATGATAAATTATTGAACTGGGTGCTGTGTCTGTTTTATCCTCAAGTTTTTTTAAAGTCATATGCTGATGTAAATTGTCAGTGCAAAAATATAATTTTAACATCCTAAATAATGAAATATATCTATATATATAATAAATATAGAAAAGAGGAGGTGTAAAAACTATTGTGATTAATCACATCTGTAGAAACTTTTCCCAAAAAACGTGGTCGAGGTTCTAGTCGTGACCATCTTGTCATTGGCAAAAAAGTAACAGTGTTTTTTCAGTTTTTATAGCAACACTTAAAAAAAAAAGTAAACCGAATAACTAGCCAGTAGAAAAATAGAGTTTAATAATATTCAAATGGTGATATCAAAGATATATCAAGGGGTGTTTGCAGTTTTTATAGCAAAACTTTTTTAGCCAAAATAAGTCAAATATTGCTCTAGTACAAACATAGAATTTAATTTTCTTCACCTGGTGATATTAACAGTTCTTGAATATCAGCCTTGTCATGAGCATAATGGCATTACATGACAAACTTTTTTAATTGGGGAGAAAAAGTTGTCATTAAATTCCAGGACACTATTGACAGGTATTTATCATTTGAAGAAAATTAAACTCTAGCTTTACACCTGAGCAATATTTTATTTTATTTTATTTTAGCCAAACAAATGTTTTGATATAAAAATTGCTTTTTCTCACGTCCCCTTCCATCTCACCTTAAAGATCCGATCTCACGGATGATTAACCGGGATAATAGTTACAAGATTACGCTCGAATCAGGAATCACTTCGAAGTGCAGGCTTATGGTTTTATCGGGATTCACACGTTCCCTAAATAACAAAAACACGTGTTATGCCCTAAACCAATCACAAGAAATCGGCCCAAACTGCCTTTGTCATTCTTCGATAATAGATATAATCTCAGCTCTATCCGCGTTTCTCCATCAAATCTGCGTAGAAGACTAAATCAAATTTCAAATACAAACGACTTAACTCAGTGCGCTTGCGCTGTAGAGCTATAGAAAAGCAGACAGTGCCATAGCCTGTTATGAGGAGATTTGAAATAACTTGTGAAATGGAACGCATGTATGTGGATGCTCTGAGCGTCATCAAGACACAGAGCTATGTTTTGAAACCATACATCCTGGTAATAATATAAAAATATATATTTTCCCATTGGTAAATAAAATAATAATCAGATGTTTGAAGTTTGCGTTGCGAAGAATCATGGGAAAATATACATTTTTACCAGAGTGTGAATTGCAGCAACACTAAAGCAAATTTTACTTTCTTTTATAGCGAAAATATGAATCAACCTTTAGTCATTTTATAACAGAAACATTGCAATAATTTTAATAGTTCTTTCATTTTAAAGTAATTATTTTTAATTTGTATTGTATTTTTAAATTAAATTAAAATAATTTCATTGGTCTCAATTGCAGTGCTTTCCAATGAATAGAAGAAAGAGGTTCACCAATTTATGGCGCCCATTTTGAGCTAAATTACCTACCGAAATTAAGTTAGGAACTAACCAGTTGGTGAGACAGGCTCTAAAGCTCCGGTTAGATTGGATGAGACTTAGTACAAATACATTTTCATACAAATAGGTAAAAATATTTTCGTAGGACCAATTGGTTATACATTTAATGCAAAGGCGTTGTACAGATACTTATATAATCTTCAGTAGGCTTGTTGTTTCAACCAAGTGCAATGGAGCTGTTGTGTGAATTTTACTTTTTGGAAAGTCCTGCGCTAAAGGTTCGCTTGAAGGACAAGAAACGTATGTGGTTGAACAGCTATTTTAGTCAAGGAATGAGAACGGGGAATTGACTAGATCGTTTGAAGATTTCACAAGTACTGTCCATACATTTTTTGAATACACTCCAATCTACATCCGATCTCATAGATATCTCCTTTATGTAATCAATGTTCTTAGTTCCTCACAGTCCATTTTGTAAAAGCTTAAAAACAATTGTTTCGTATCGAAAAATCCCAAGATTTCATGCGAGCTCATAATAATATATTGGAATAGCTATAGGCTCACACATCCTAATACATATAGTTGTTCGCATCTCGTGACTTCGTGAAGATTCGTAAGAATTCTTATCCGATTGGTGACCTGGTGGTATAGGGGTAAGGTGTCGCGCTTCTGTGCTTGGGGACCGGGGTTCAATACTTGGTCCCAGCACAGATTTATCTGATTGCCAAACCCTTCCTTCACCTCTGACAAGACGTGTATTAATCACAGCTTGTGAACGTGGGGAATGCCAGGCCTCCATCGTGGTTCGGATTCCACGTTATACTATAGGACCTCCATTTCATCTCACAATCACCCTACCATTTTATTACACATTAACGTTAGTGCGTATAGCCTGAACGGGTAGTAAGACGCAATGCTAATAATAATCTTATCCGATGTAACCGCGGCCTAAATTTAAGTTCTACCCTACAACTATAAATGGTTACAACAACAATAATAATAATATTGAAGGTAGGATACATTTACCTAAAGAGGCTGAATTTTTAACAATCTATTCAAGAGTATTCCTAACTGAACCGAAACGAATGTCTGCGAAGCTATAGACCTAAAGCAAATATTTTTAGCACCACGTCTTACTACCCGTTCAAGTTGAACGCTTAAGTACTAATTACGCTAGTGGCTTTAGGGAAAAGGAAGATTATATTAATAGGAAAATATACCCGAATTTGCGTGAAGAGTGGAAAACCATTTTGGGAAAACCCACTCTCAGTACACCCGACCATGATTCGAATCACACTCTCCTCGTAATCGGCAGTCTACTCTATTGCGATAGTAGCACGTTAGACCACGTGGACACCGAATCTAGTCTAAAGTATATTATTTAATTATGCTATACCTACAATTGTCAAACATTTAGACCAAGGTATATCTATGAATCACGAACTAACCTCTCAGTTCATCAATAGATAAACCGGCCCTATGGTGTAGTGGTCAGTGCACTTGGCTGTGACCCTAGAGGTCCCGGGCTCGATAACCAGCTGGTACCTTTGGTATTTTTCCCTTCAGGGGAATAGTTCCAATGCTCCTCGGAGTTTGGATAACCAAGCTTAAGTTAGGTTAATAATCACACCGGCTCCACAACATAAAAATGACTATCATCACCTGATCTCATTGCGGGTACGACGTGTATACAGCATCGTATGGTGTACCCTGGTCAACGTTCTGCGCCAACAGAGCAGCTAATGGTCTACTTAGAGGTGACCAAACACTGACGTCAAAGTCCCTTCGATTCAAATGTACCATAAGATAAAAAAAATCAATAGATCCAAATGACTCGAGGTAAATAAAGGCAACGTTATTGCAAAAGGTCTCATATATACCGGACTGAGCCGATTATCGTTACAGGTGAGGATGAGGGTTATTTCTAGTCGGAATAATCAGGTGAACAATCAGATTACTAGAAGGTTGTGTTAGAGCGCGGGGATTAGGTCTCGCATTCACCAGGGATGAAATCCAATAACTGTCCTGCTACTCTGGTCGTTGATGATACGACGCATCTGTAGATAAAGCGAACGTTTTTATATAGTAATTCACTTTGCGTTTTCTTTGCAAGGGAATGTAAACTAATGCAATTCCAGAACCTTTATTTGATAGGTCTTATCATTTAGCGTCAAGAGTCCTCCAAAGAAAGGTCCACACAGACTTTAGAGTTGCTCCCCCATTTTGATTTGTTTCGGGGTTAAAAATTTAATTATTTAATTTTTGGTATTTTCCCGTCGCTTACAGGCTAGAAGCTATAAGTGTGACAAACTTCAAGTTTCTAGCTCATGGTGACCTTGTGGTCTATGGGTAAGGTGTCCGACTTCTGTGCTGGGGGTCCGGGGTTCAATCCTTGATCCCGGCACAGATTTATCTGCTTACCAAACCCTTCCTTCATCTCTGACAAGACATGTATTAATCACAACTTGTGAATGTGGGGAATGCCAGTCCTCCACCGTGGTTCGGATTCCACGTTAAACTATAGGTCCTTCATTTCATCTTCACAATCACCCTACCACTACACATTAGCGTAAGTGCGTATAACCCGAACGGGTAGTAAGACGCGGTGCTAATAATAATAATTCTAGCTCATCTGGGATTGGGTAACATTAATGTCAGTGAGTGAGTCAGCCGTGTGGCTTTATAGTAGTATAATTTACACCATTATTATTGATTTTGTTTACTTTTGTCTAATTCTTATTAAGATTTCACAGATCTTTAGTTATAAACGAGATGATATATCAATATTTTATTTAAGTCATATTATCATCTTATAAATGAGTATTTTTTTATTGTTTCAATAAAGTTTACAATGCTATATTGACAATTTCATAGTAATAATTAATTGAAAATAGAATTAGGTTTGATTCTCGTGTTTACTAAAGCTGAACCAATTTGAACGCTTCTTAGAATACTGTATTGATAGAGCCTGAAGAATACAGGATATGTTGAATGATAATTTAAAATAAAATGTTTTAAAATAAATACTGCCTCTCATTTACAATTCTCGCTTCCTACTATTTCACGCCCCATACCCCCCTAACCCCCGACCCCCCATCAACACTCTCTCTCCCTCTTTCAATGCAATATGAAATACCATGAATGTTTGAGGAGAGTTTTGAGTTATTTTTAATATTATTAACTAGTCTCTATATTAAACATATTTGTTTTTATTATCTCTTACTAGCCTATAGATAGTAATTAAATTCTACGCTATTGAATTTCTTATAAAGTTTGTTTAAGAATTTGTTGTGGACATTTAAATTAAAATGGGATTTAATAGTTTTTTAATAATAATAACCAATATTAGAGATATTATTTCAAATATATAAAAAAATAATATATAGTGCTTTAAGGCCTCTATTAGAAATAATTGTAAAGGATAAATTATTCACTAATTTAATTTTAAAGGGAAACATGGATATTCTTTCTACGACCGGTTCTCTCTCTCTCTCTCTCTCTCTCTCTCCATAATTCGCGTGATAAGAAATAATGTACTAATGTATTTATAGCAATTGGGTGGACTTTACAGGTCCAAGATGCAATGTTAATGTAGGCAATTTACATATATCGATTCCAAATGGTATTTTAAACAAAAATACTGTATCCAAAATCTCTTAGAATATTTTAAAATTCGTTTTGACTTAGTTTAGGATATGAAAAATTGATTTTATCCCAATTTCCTTGCAAATTTTTAAGCATAAGTTATGAATTTAACTTAAAAAGTTGTTCATTTTTATCCACATAACTATTTCATATTACAGCGACTCTTCATACAAAGATTAAATTCCTTCTGTAACAAATGAAATTAATTGTAAAGCTGATTTTCATGGTATTATTTTAGAAAATGAACGGTTTGATGTACTTTTATTTTTCGGGCTGTATTGTAACAACCTTGGATGTGACTGTACCGTAAAGCTGGACGATGGAGATAGCAAGGCGCAAATCTCTTATTCATGATCTCTGCAACGTCTAGTTTGACCTGAGCTTATTTTAAAAAGCAAAGGGGTTAAAGGATGATTGGAAGGGAAGGTTTCTCATTTTTAGTTAGTTTATTCTTCCTCACTACAAAGGGTTGGACATCATTCGTTTGATGTTATCATATGTATCCTTAAGTGCGTCTTGTCTAAATTTGGTTTTTAACATTGTTTGCTCCATTTTACTTTTAAAATATAATTTTCACTTTCTAATGAGAGAACTAAATTTTAGAGACTTACATAATCAAACTTGGAAACAGAATGGGGCAACCCGCACCGTTGATTTCGTAGGAAAAGGCGTCAGTCTAATATTTTATAGGTTAGAAGTTCAAGGTTCAAATCACGGCCAGGTATAATGAGGTTTATTAAAAAGTGTTTTCCACTCCACCCCTAATCAATTGAGATTACAGTGACATTTATATTATAGCTTTCTAATTATTACCCTATTAGTGTAAATATTCGGAAATCTCGGTAGGGTAGTAAGGCGCGGAGAGTTAAAAAAATAGATGTGGAGGTTTCAATTTTAGGGAGTTCAACAGTATTAGCCTTCAGTGAGTATCGAATCCCAGCCCTTCCTGTTCCAAGTCAATTTCTCTTTCAGTGAGATATTCATGTTGGTATTTTTTAATTATTGTTTTTAGATGCTAAATACGACTTAGGTTATCAGTACCTAAGAGACTTGTACTACATATTATAATTACCTTCAAATCCTTCGCACTTTACCTGCTCTCATATTACGGATATTACGATTTTTTAAATGTCATAATGAAATATATAATTTATAGTACTATATATTATATATTTCATGATGACATTCATATTATGAACACTTTTCCCCACTTTTTTTATAATTGCCTAAAATAAAGTTAGACAACCACCCAGTACATATGAATATTATTTTTCTCTCTTTTGCTCGCTCTCTCTCTCTCTCTCTCTCTCTCTCTATATATATATATATATATATATATATATATATATGCATCGTTTGCAGTACAGCCTTCCAATGAAGAAACAAGTACAAGTTCTAACTTAGGACCAGTTTCATTGTCAAGTTTAGTACGCCTCAAGTGCGGCGCTACACTAAGTACATGACAACACCTACCTAAACCAGAATGGAATGGGACGTTCTCGCATAGGAAAATGGCCCATTTCATTTGAGTTTAGGTAGGTGTCGTCATGTACTTAGTGGAGCGCCGCACTTGAGGCGTACTAAACTTGACAATGAAACTGGGCCTTAGTATAACAATTTTTTAATTATCTATACAAATGTGTTATCTCGTTCAAATGAATGACCTAATGACTAATTTGCAGTGTTAACATTGGAAGATTAGCTATTTTAATAGTAAACTAAGGCAAAGTATTAATTTATAGGTGTACATATATTTATTAATGTTACAACTTTGTTAAAGTCATTATGTTAAACTATTTAATTTATTACAATCACAGAACTTGAAATGTATTTCATAACATTTAAATTGTTTATTCAATTTAATTACGAGTCATAAGAAAGCCAAGGCTTACCCCATATCATACAAGTTGGCTCTTGTCTTTCGAGGTAGATTTAATTATTGTTTGTCAAAGGGGAAGAAACTTTGTCGAGAAATTGAGCGTAGATAAATAACCGTATACATCACATCTTTCTTGCCAGATGGTCTTATAATAGTAGTAAGTTTCTCAGGGGTAAAAAAAAGTTGTATTTAAAAAAAAGACACGTTAACAATAATATAATGCATACCAGACCGAAGATTTTTGCAGACTTTCAGATATTTCACATTATTATTTAAGAACTGGTCTATTATTTTAAAATATGGATCACGCCAAAATAAAGGTGAAAATTATCGTTCTTAAAGAATTTAAATAGCTTACATTTGCAGTTTTATAGTATTAATTTTTTTATGAATATGTAAAATTATATTACTTTCAATTATTCTTAACGTAAGCTGTCGCATGTTTAAGATAAATATATAGAAAAACATATTTAGTCCACTTAAAAAAAAGATACATTTGTCGTCATTATTCTAAGATGATTAAGGTTTTTTTAGTGTTTTTGAAGCTTCAGAACTTTTATTTTAATTAAAAGTATTACACTATAAGGATGGTTCTCTTTAATAAGATTCCGCTACTCTTAGTTCTAATTTACATAGACACTTATCTTAAGTTAAGCTTTCAGCTACAGGGCCCACAAGTTTAGTGAAATCCGGATCGTTGATATCGAAACAACATAAACATGTTTGTTAAAGTTTTACCTCAAGTCCTTAAACTTCAGTTAACATGTTAAAGTAGGTTACATGACAGTGAACAAAATTTTGAAGCTCTTCCACGACTATTAAAGCTTAGTTTTTGTTTGTGTTTGAAGAGCACAGTAATTTTACAACAAAAATAAAATGTTTAAAATAGTTGTCTCCGTGTTTCTTGTCCCACTAATGGTCCTGGATGATCACATATTTATTGTTAATAGGAGCGGGATGATGACGGATTAGCTTATACAAAATGTACCCACATTTTAGTGAAGTGAAATCAAACTTAATTTATTCGGTAGATCAAGAAAATACGAATTGGATACCTTTGTCCATGATTCACTAGTGTGGGTTCCAATACACTTAAAAAGTGGTATGGCTTAAACACATATTAGGTGCACCACCTTNCCCCCCCCCCCTCTTCATTCAAATCTTGTTCACTTCCTTACAATTTTAGATTTTCACCCCGTCTCATTAGAATAGTTAATATGAGTTAAAGAAAAAAAGGCACAACGCGTAGCAATCGAACGAAAACAAGTTGAGTCTTTCATTACATCATGTTGTTAAATAGTAAAATAAATTAATAAAACTTAAATAAAAAAGGTGAAATAAACTACTAAGAGTAATTTGATGAAGTAAGCCAACCTAGTTGAAGAGGGAAAATGTGGGGGGAATCCAATGCACAAAGGTGACATCTTCTTCCTATCTTCTGTCTTCTATAGCAGAATTAGTTACACACACATTTTAACACAAATAAAATATTTCTGCATTATTGTTTTTATCAAACACAAAGAAGAACGAAGAGAGTACAAATAACACCAAAACTAGCTTACTCTATTTTGAATATCAAGTGGTTGTGTTATTGGTACTCTCTTCTTTGTGTTTGATAAAGGCAATAATGCCTAAATATTATTCTATTCGCGTTAAAATGTGTGTGTAACTAATTCTACTATAGAAAACAGAAGAAAGGAAGAAGATGTCACCTTTGTGCATTGAATTCTTCCCAAAATTTTCCTTTTTCCCTAGGTGGGCTTTCTTTATCAAATTTATTCTAAGTAGTTTATTTTTCCTTGTTCTTTAATTTTTCAGTTTCCTTTATTTTAAATGATTTATTCATTGTGCCACCTAATTTCTAAACATATTACAGTATGTTGGCAATGTAAATAATTACGTATAGTTTATTTGCAACAAAATAACTTTCAAGAGCATGGAAAAATAGGTGTAGAGCAAAATGATTGACCAAAGTTTACTATATATCCTATCCTATCTCTACGAAAATGTGTCCTTAAAATTCTTAAGCTCTTTCATACCCATTAGATTAAGCTTCGGTGGTTACATGGTAAAATGCATCGCTCTCATGTTAGACTAGACAGCCGATGACAGTCAGGTCGGTGTTTTAGTTCCTGTCAGGCGTAATGAGGATTGTTTCCAAATAGTTCCCCCCCACCCTCCATGCAAATGCTGGTATATTTCCTCGGAATTCAACCCTCCTCGTTCCTAACATACTAGCGTAATCAGTATATATGCGTATAACCTGAACCGTTAGAAAGATGTAGTGCTAAAAAAACATGGGGATAAATGTAATTATTTATTCGGGGCAAAAAACACTCTAGGGGTTGTACTATGCACACACGCAGTGGCTTAAACAGAAAATATAAAAAAAGCAATTTTTGGAAAAAGGTTCTTTCTGGTCCAAATAAGGTTTTAGCGGCTTGTTAAAGCCACACCCAACGTACCTAACCTAACTTTGACGAGAGAAAACCGTAAATGCACATATTTTTACTAATTAAATTTCTTGGCAGTTCTTAAATTTGTTCAGTTTTATTACTATAGTTGCTGTCATTTAAAGGCACATCGACTCAAATAAGTAATTAATTCCTTTAAAGAGGCCGTTTACCAAAGTTCTGAGACGCGTTACAAATGTCCAAAAAACCTCATGTTTTTTTTAAAAATAATTGATTTATTGTTTCACGACAAAATGAAAATAATTTTTTTTAACATTTTCCTATAACATCGATAACCTTCCTTTTTGAATTTTATAATTTAAAAATAGAACCATAGATAAAGCCTCCTTAAAACAAATAATGTCAACTCTTAACACAACTAAAACATAACTTTATAAAATAACTGAAAAGTAGTGATTGTTATGGTTCAACACCTTAATTTATTCGGTAGCGTGTCTTGTCTACTGAGCTAAGGGTCCCGGTCTTGATTCCTGGCATAGTTGACAATTTTATCATGGGTGAAGTGAGGGTTTCCATTTCACATTGATGAATTAATGGCAGGGGGCTGGATGTTGTGTTTATTCTAGGTGTAAGTAAGTTTATAAGTCATGAGCTGATATAATCAGCCGATTCAGAAAGTACACGTTTAAAACTTCAAATAAATGAAAATGATTGTTATGTTTTATGACAGTTATTCCTATAAGAAATAACGGACGGCAATATTTTCCTTCAGGTAGATGGCCCTCTTATGTAGATTATAGTCTCACAAACTAAAGTACCCAAAAGCTGGAAAGTAAAATGGATCATTAGTCCGTACATCAGATTAAATTATAAGATACAAATCGACAAGATAACTTTTTTAAACGTGCTAAAATATTATTATTTTTTAAATGGTACGGTGCACTGTAAGACTTTATTTCGCTTTTATCTTAAAATACACATTTACAAAAAACTCGTAAAATCTATGAAAAGAAATAATAGATTTTTACTCTTACATTTTTGTAGAAACATACAGCCAAAATCATAAATTAAATAATATACATTGTTACTTAATATATGGCATTAGGAACTAAGAACACTGTTGCTGAAAAATTAAGAAAAGAATAACATAATATAAATATAAGAATAAAATTCATCTTCAGAACCTGAATTTGAAAGAATATATGTTTGTGTGTAGCTAAGAAATTATTGGTGTTATACAAATACAATTCAACTAAAAACTTTTTATCTTTAGTAGTAGCTATAATTTTACAATGATAAATTAATTATTTTGTATCTCAAATTGTTGTGGAGAGATGATCAAATTTGAAAAAATCCATTATGTAAAGTACCCTTAAAGTCATTTTCATAAGTAAAAGAGAATTTCCATCTTGTTTATAATAATAAACAATGTCTTGATATAAAATTTAATCAAAATTATTTAGAGTGAATTTTGAAGAATTCTATTTTTTCTCTTTTCCCCCTTCATTAAACTACCCTTAATTTTATAATTAGATATCTAATTCCAGAAACAACTGGGGAGAGGGGGGGCCTTATGAATGACAACACTATATACCAAGTTTGAGCCCAATCGGTAAAATAGTTTTAGCTGTAGCCGTAGGTACAGACAGACGGACAGCATTGCGAAAACAACTTTTTTTTTTGTTCGGAGGATTATAAAACAATCGACATTAATCAAAATCTCTGTTTCGATATTTTTGATGATCAAAATACTTCTCTCTCCGAGTGTACATAGAAAATAATAAAGTGAGTATAAAATCATTAACAAAGGACACACGCTAATAGAATAATTTGTTTTCTTCATTATTACACCTCCGCACTCTTTCTACCTGAGCTTGTTATTCCACTAGGCGCATGCGCAAACAACGGTACAGCTCAATTATTACATCCCTTATCTCTCCTAACAAGCCGTCGGCATATTTCCGCTCGACTAACATAAGTACAGTAGAACGCTGCGTGGATGTTGATATCCATGATAATATAATCATTACTGATAAAACTGTGGATAGCACTACAAAAGAAAATAATAATATAATAATAATATTTAGCACCGCGTCTTACTACCCGTTCGGGTTATACGCTTTAAGTAATAATTACGCTAATGGATTGGGAATTGGGAAGGTTGAATGAGAGGAAGTGAACCCGCATTTGCGTGGAGGGAGAGTGGAAAACCATTTAGGAAAAACCACCCCCAGTTCACCCGACCGAGATTCGAACCCCGATCTCCCCGTCCTCAGCAGTCGAGCTCAACACGACAAGCGCCTTAGCCAACTACGCCACCGAGGCGGGTCAAAAGAAAATTATTTAAATGTATTGTTTATTAAAAGAAATGCAAACATAATCAGTAAAAAACAAATGCATATTGCTAACAAATAACATCTATTTTAATGAAACAAATAGCCGAAACTATTGTTAATGCATTTTATTGAGGATAACACCACTTAGATATCATATTCTGAAAATTGTCATTTTTCAATTTTCAGAATATAACATCTATTTTGCCTGGAGATGTGAGTGCAAACATGCTCTTGAATAAACATTAAGAAAAATATATAACTAACCAGATGTTTATGTTAATATAACAAGAGAATTTCTAATACTAACCTCACACGTTCAAACATTTAAATAAATTTATAAAATAATACATTTTACTAATTACAGTTGGATTTAAATTAATTTTACTTTATCTCGAGACCTCTGAGATAGAAGTAGGCCTTATTTGATCACTATAAATATCGAACCGGTTATTTTGATAAATATCTATGATTAATGATCATTTGAAACCAAAAAGTTGTTTCTGAGATTCTGTTTCTCTGTATTTCGGACTTGAATCGAAACCATTTTATCGATCGAACTAAATCTTGATATCTAGGTTTTTCATAAGGTTCCCCCGAAGGGTTTTTTGGAATTAGCTATCCAATCCTAAAATTAAGTGTAGTTTGCTGAGTAGCAAAAGATAAGGAATCGATTTTCTCAAAATCCACTGTAACAATTTACTTAAATTTTGTATCCAGATATTGTTCGACATTGTAAAAAAAAAATAGCATTTATTAATTCCCCATTAAATTACTTTTAAGAGACTTTAAAAAAGAAAGAATTACCAAATTTTTGTCATGACTCCACAACTATTTGAGACACGAAATAACTTAACATTGTAAATATATAATACTAATGAAAATTAAATTATTTTATATTAAATATATATTTTTAACCATTATTTCTGACCCGCCTCGGTGGCGTAGTTGGCTAACGCGCTAGTCGTGTTGAGCTGCTCGACTGCTGAGGACGGGGAGGTTGATGTTCGAATCTCGGTTGAGGGAACTGGAGGGGGGGGGTCCTAAATGGTTTTCCACTCTCCCTCCATGCAACTGCGGGATCACTTCCTCTAATTTAACCTTCCCAATTCCTAATCCATTAGCGTAATTAGTACTTAAAGCGTATAACCCGATCGGGTAGTAAGACGCGGTGCTAAATAATAATAACATTTTCTGAGCCATGAGAAAATATGTATATTTTTGTTTCCAGGTCTTTGAAAATGAAGTTTTTATGTTCTTCAGTGGACAGAGATGTTCTTTTCTCAATATTTCTGTAGCAGTGTATATTATTTCATGTAGAATTTTGGTAGAGTGTTTCTGCTACAGTGTATATTATTCCGTTCCACAAATCTTACTAGCTTTTAGAAAATGTCTGTTTTAAGATAAGAGAGAATCTGTGTGGTGCATAGTACCAATAAATATCTTCGGTTTGTGGTAATTAGGTAATGAAATATCACACTAGCTATGAAAGTGTATATAGGTCAGAGCTCTTGGAATTTTGTTTGTGGGCGCGTATGACAATATAAAAAAAAGGTGTGAGTCAGCTGTAATACAAATATTTTGTAAGGCCCGATTTCAACATTTTCCCCAAATCTGCAAGAATACGTTTCTTAATTGTTTTTTTCCCTTAGTCTTGAGATTTAGATTTACGATCTTTTTTGTTTAACTATGTTCGTGTTAATTAATACTGTGTTGACAAAATAAGCAGCAGTTTTAAACAGTTTTGGCTTAATTCAGCCATTTAATTAGATGAATATTTTCGAGATATTACGTTTTACGTGTTGACGATGTTCGAGTCTATATGTGCTTGTGAAGCGGGATTCTGAGCAATGAACAGCATCAAAACAAACCTCCACAAGTTGAACCAAGAGCACTCGCAAGACGCGCAACGAATTGCCTGTACCATTATAATTATTCTAGATTTTCGCAAAAGAATGAGAAATCAGAAATGTAATTTTTCTCCTTATATTTAAATATGTATTTACTATTGATATCAATTTTTACTAATACTTAAGAATAAATAATAATATTTATGAATGAGTCTTCTGTTTAATAGCTTAGTAGCTTTATTCGTTCAAGTAGGTATTTTAGGCTTTTAACAGACATAGAATATGTTTACGGGCTGGAAGGGCAGTGCACCTCTGGCCCGCGGGCCACCAATTGCCTACCACTAGTCAGGAAGTTTTATCATGGTGAAATGAAGAATAAAAGTAATCATATAAATATGCTTTTGTTTTAGCAACGTGTCTCTATGACATTACTTTGCCATATTGTTGATATTTTTAAAATTGGAGGAGTGGCAAAAATCGAGTAGTATCTCGTTTAGCAAATTTATGTGTTTTATACAACTTTAAACACGCTAGGGGACAGTTTCAGAGACATACACAAAACTCTGGTTCCAGGTAGGTGTTGTCCTGCATTTGGTATAGCGTCGCACTTAAGGCGTACTCAGTTTTATTATGTAACTAGCTCTAAGTCTGGGAGCTTAACATTAAGGTCAGATCACCATAGGAAGAATTTACCCGTCGATCTAAAAATTAACAAACAAACTTTCATGCTTTTATACACTATTTTATATGTTTTAGAGGGTATAAGTGCTCACATTTAAAACCGTAATCTTATATATAAAATTCTCGTGTCACAATGTTCGTTCCCGTACTCCTCCGAAACGGCTTGACCGATTCTCATGAAATTTTGTGAGCATATTGAGTAGGTCTGAGAATCGGCCAACATCTATTTCTCATACCCCTTAGTGATAAGGGTTGTCCACCCTTAACATTTTTCTATAATTTTTAGACATTTTTTTAATATCTTTATATAATTCTTATACCAGTGTGTAACGGGCAGCGTGGGGGGTGAGGGGGGTTGTGAAGCTTATATAATTCTTATACCACAGTGGGTAACAGGCAGCGTGGGGGG
>CABFVX010000156.1:215090-243362 GCA_902151425.1 Timema shepardi | reverse complement strand
GGGGGGGGGTGGGGGGGAGGGGGGTGGTAGAGGTTATATATTTGTTAGACCACGGTGGGAAGGGGGGGGGGGGGGGGGGTTGTGAAGCTTATATAATTATGATACCACAGTGGGTAACGGGCAGAGAGGGGGGGTTGTGAAGCTTATATAATTATGATACCACAGTGGGTAACGGGCAGCGTGGGGGGGGGAGGGGGGTGTCAAGCTTATATAATTATTATACTACAGTGGTTCACGGGCAACGCCGTGCGGGACTGCTAATATTAATATAATGCAATGCTTTTATAAATCTTGCTATGATAAACTAATTATTTGACATGAACCTAGGAGTTTCTCTATTAGCGATGCATTAAGAGGTATTAAAAAAAATTACTTCTGCAAATAATGCTTACGTTCAATAAAACTTATCTGTAAAGTAATAATTACTAATCTTTCTGTTAAAAAAAGGGTTGACACAAAATCGTTAATCAATAAACGGTGGTAATAAATAAAACACTTAAAACTAGTGAAATTATATTATTTAAATAGATACAAAAACTAGGGCAAATGATTGCGCATGGCTGTGTGTGGGTAGTAGCGAAATGTTAATGAACAACTGAATACATAATTAAATAATAAATAATTAGCCCTCTCTAGCTTGGTCAACTTAATTTGTCGCAAGCTCTCTCTAACGGAGGTACACTTAATGGCACACCCCTTCCTATCTCACCAGAGACTAGGGTGGGAGGTTGAGGGAGGGGTGCTAAGTAATAGAAGTACTCTGTACCAACAACACTCTGACCCACTTCTGTGACCACAAGGACTGACGTCAAACTTGTCTGATCTGCTTTTCCAATGACGGGGAGATCGGGTTTCGAATCCACGGTGGGTTTCTCAGGGTTTTACACTCTTCCATCATTCAAGTTATTGTACATTTCCTCAGAATTCCATCTTCCTCACATACACCACACTAATGCGAATATTCCAGGTGAATAATAAAACGCGGTGTAATTATTTTAATCAAAAACACCGTTTAGGACGGTTATTAGTAATTTTACTAAGCCTAAGAAAATGTTTCGACCTCATTGAATATTTCCATCTCCGAAATGTGGGTTGTTTGGTTTACTTAATTATTGGCATACCTTTTAATAGGTGTGGAATTAGGGAGAGGAGATCAAATAAATTCAATAGTTATTTAAAGCTGACGTGAACAAGTACTACTTGGAAAACGTTCTTTTAACCTTATTTTAGCTTTAACGGCAATTTAAAAAAAGCATACTAATTAGTTTATTTATTGGCCAGGAATGTGACTACAAAAGAGAAAAGGATGAAGAGCTGTACTGACGAGAAGAAAAACAATCCAGTTAAAAGAGGGGCTTTACTAGCGCTAAATGGGTATCGATTGGGGAGAAGAGAGGTGAAGGACTACCCGGTGAAGTGGTTATAAAAAGAAGTGATCGTAAGCATAAAACATATAAGAAAGAAAACGAAGACATAGTTAGGGAATAAAGTAAGAAATAAAGAAGGAACTTGTGTAGTAAATGGATCATAAATATATTAGACTATAAAATTATTAGTAGATTTAGTATATTATATATAATCTCATTTGCATGGAAAATATCTTGATTAACAACCTGTTACTTGCTAAAAAAATTAAAGAGACTCTTAGACTGCCATGCAGGTTCCCGCCGGGAGGTGATCTCTTTTGTAAAACTTTATTGTTTTCATTCTAATATTTTTCATTGATGATTTGTCAGGTTAGGTTAACAAAATACTAAGAACCTGCTTTAGTGACTGCATGGTCATGTTATACTGCAAAAGACGGAAAAATTGGGGTTTGATTCCAATCGGGTGCACTAAGGTTTTTTCCCTAAATGATTTTCCACTCCCCTTCCACGCAAATGTGGGTGCACTTAATTTCAATTAAACCTTACTAATCCCTAAACCATCGGTACCATTAGTACACAAGTGTATAAATCGAATGGGTAGTAAGACGCGGAGCTAAAAACATACTAAGAAGGTAATTCTGTTTACTGTACATTGACCATAAGTCAAGCCTGGAAAATCACAATATTACTCTCTCCTCCACCAGATCATCAGCATCACCAGCACATAATGCTCAAGCTCTAGCGCGCTCAACTGCTACATATTTGTTCTTAAGAGTGCTTAAGTGGATCACTTGTTTCACTAAATACCCTCAAACTCACCTCACCAAGTAGTTTTATTCGGGTATTTAATAAGATGGGACAACTAACATAACGCCGTGAGATAGCTATAATACTACATTTCATGCATTGTTGTGTAGCGAGATGCATTTAAAAAAGTTTAAGGAGGACACTCACTTTTCAATAAAACTACTGGCTGTGAGTTGGATGCAATGCTATACTCTTTACACTTTTATACAATACAGGACGCATTATTAAACTATTACTGAATGTAAGAAACATCATATATGTCTGATTATGTATTTTGTTAGATTTTACTATTTTTTTTAATGTGGTTTGGTTTTTACAAATACTGTAACTCTATTGTGTTGTAATGGACTAAAAAGTGTAAGTAAATCTTAAAAATAAAATATTAATATTCTAATTGGCTAGTGTTGGAAATTAAATCAACAAACATCCTTATTTTAATCATATATATATAGTACGGAAAATACAATACATATTTTATTGTTCACATTTGAAACATTGTGGGTGATGATACATCTTCTCCTTTTTATTTAAATATTTATTTTAAATTAACACCATTTAAGTTTTAATTTGGATGTGGACGTAAATTAAATACCTTGTCTATTTAATTATTGGTCTTCCAATTTATATTATAAATTGTGGTAGTGAAAAGAGATTAAGACTTGTCAATAGTATAAGGGGGATAAACGCTGATTTGATCACTATTAATAAAAGCTTATAATCTTATATTTTATGTAAGAGATAATGTAACTTTTATATGTTACGACACATACGGTCTCACTCCTTTATCTAAATTGTGTGTGTCCTCGTAGGATATGTATAATATACATTCTTACAGAAACATAATGGGTAAAAAAAATTGCCTTTCAGCAAAAAGCATTTTATCTTTTCAGCGTCGTATTATTTGTTCTGTTTATTTCCAACTCCCCATTTCACAAAGCTCTATTTAAAAAAATGTATTTGCCTATAACTAAAAAATATTATTTTATTTAGTTATCTAACGTCTTTGGATAGACAAGTTATTTCATATTTCAAAGATCTACGAAGATATGACCAATGTTGTAAATGTACGCATGGGTTAAGTACCATCAAAGTCATGTTACTGTAGTAATCAGATGCTTAATTTTTTTAAATAATGTTCAATAGTGCCTGTATACTAATATTGATCAAAGTCATTAGAGCTGCTTTCAATGGGTTTTTTTTTCTAATTTTTTCCTTGAAGTAAACTCTCCTTAATTGTATGATTAGATATATAATTCCAAAAAGTTCTCCTGGGACCCTTATTAAAATCGTATAAGTCATACTAAATTTTAGCCTAGTCATTAAAATGGTTTCGGCTTTAAGCTGATATAAACAAAGAAAATGTATACATAAATATTAAAATATATTAAAAATAAACAAAGAAAATGTATACATAAATATTAAAATATATTAAAATGGTTTCGGATTTAAACTTATATACACACACATATATGTATATATATCTGGCACCGTGATAACATTTTTTTCCGGGTATAAGGAAGACATCAAAACCATGCGGCCGATTTCTTTGACGATCGTAACACTTACTTTCTTCAAGGGGTTGGATGAAAGTAAAACTACTATAGCTATTGTCATATTTCTACATAGTTTTCGTTCAAATTTTGGTCGAGTAAAAAATAATGTAGGCTAATTTCATCGCAATCCTTACACTAAAATATTATTTTTTAATATTCTTTCCCCTGTGATATAATATTTACTACCCGTTTGGGCTATACGCGTATACATTAATTATGCTAATAGCGTAAATATATGAAAGATATAATTTTAGAGGAAATGTACCCAAATTTATGTGAAGTGAAAGTGGGAAAACCATCTTGAAACAAACCACTTTCCGTGCACTCAACCGCCCGCCCCTCCTCCCCCCAAGACCTCCCCTTCATCATAAAACCAAACTAAACTTGGTTGAAATGTATACCATGTTATTTTAAATATTATTAATTTAGTTAAAAAATATGAATATAGATAATTTAATTGAAAAAGGTTATTTGACACACAAAAAATTGTTCAACCAAGGTGGCAGAAATAGACAAAGAAAATTAAATTCATGAAACGTTTCGAATGATATTAAAAAAATAAGGGTGTGAAAGTGCATACATGCGAACTACCCAAATGAAATACAATGGTGTAGTAAAGAGAGTAATTCACAAGAGCACAAGAAACAAACAATGAAATATAAAGGGGAGAGGAACATGTTCTCATTTATATGCAGCACCGCTTGATCGTCCTGTAACAGATGAAATTGCTACAATGGACGGATGCACAGAGTTCGTTTGTTTGGAGAATAAAAATGGAATAGAGCTTTTAAATTTTACAAACACAAAACCTGCATCGGTAGGTAAGCCGTGAACATTTCCAGTGTCTCCTTATTGGACATCTCCTCTTTGACAGAGTATATAGAAATAGGGCCCGAATTTTGATGATTTAAAATTTTCAAAAAACTACCTATAAAATGACATAAAATGACCTAAAATACTAAAAAAAGACCTAAAAGTATGAACAAAAACTTAATAAAAACACTCAACTAAATCAAACACGTACTTTACAAAACAATAGAAATAACTTTACTTTTTCAATCTGCTGAATATTGTATTGATTTAAAAATATCTGGTTCAGAAGTAATAGCTACCTCCTCGTAATGCAACCCTATCCATACTAGTTGCAGTGTCTCACCAGAAACGTGTGTCTTACATCCAAACAAGCAAAGAGGATACAAAGTTCATTGACTAGATTATCTTCTCATTCCAACAACTGTGTAGGAAATATTTATATTTGAGTATTTATGCATTTATAAAATTTTCTTAGTAGGCCCATTTCAAAATATTCTTATTCAACATGAATTTCTTAAAACAACTATTTTTTTTAATCTAAAATTATTTTCGAAAATGACACAAACCAATAAAATATGCCCTTAAATTACAAAATTACAAAATATGACCTATAAACTAAACATTTATACAACCAATAAATCGTGAACTGAATGTATGTGCACATGAGCATTTTCGGTAATGTTCCAAAAAAAATATGGCATGTCATCAAAATCCGGGCCCTTATAATTAATATATTAGATTATTTGTGTGGGTGCCACCCTTGAATTTCAAATAATATAAAAGAATAAAATAAAATTTTCGATCGCTCAGCCTCATTGGTGTTACTATGAGTCTCCTCTTTCATGTTTTTCACATTTATAATGTTAATAGTAATAATAATACTATTAACAAAGATTAATAATAATAAAAATAATAAAAACAATACAAAATAATGATAGAAAAACCAATGGGATGATCAACCCTTAGAATTTTTTTTAGGGAACTTTATACCATTATATACAACAATCTCTCCTACCTTAGGTGCTTGGAATGTACAGATACAAGGGAATGAAAATAACGCAAATGAACATTGAATGTTGTTATTATTCAGTATCCCTTTGCCACATTCTATTAACTCTATTTACAAACATCTTGAGTGATCACAAAACTATTACTTGTATTAATTATTTATTGCTTAAATTAAAAATCCAACAAACATAAAGACTTTTGTTTTTAATTCCACAAAATTAAGAAATAAAAAGCTTTCCTTAAAAGTTAACAATTTGATATTATTGAAAAAACACAATAATGTTGAGTTAGTTTTAGATTGAATATTAAAGTAGTCTATTCATGAAATAAAAATATCCTCAATAATCAAAAGTTATTTATATTTTATATTGTTCTGAAATAAAACTTTAGAATCTATCATATAATACAAATAGTTTATTCAACATTTGTATAGGTTTCTCGAGGCAGTTTTAAAAATGATGTTTTTATTTGATGTTCAGTATGATGCCAAATACTCTGGATAAATTGGGCTGATTGCACCGAAAAATTCTTCTTTTAATGAAAAAAAAGTCCAGGTAATATTCCCTTCTGATACTTAAAATATCTTGGAAGTTTCACAAAATATATAATAGATATCTCACTTGAGGATTAGGCCTCCTTTTATAATAACTTTTGGTGACCTGGTGTTCTAGGGGTAAGATGTTAGACTTCTATGCTAGCGGCCGGGGTTCAATCCTCGGTCCCGGTAAATATTTATCTGATTACCAAACCCTTCCTTCACCTCTGACAAGACATCTTGTGAATGTGAAGAGTGCCAGGCCTCCACCGTGGTTCGGATTCCACGTTAAACTGTAGGTCCTTCATTTCATCTCACTATAACCCTACCATTACACATTAGCGTAAGTGCGTATAAACCGAACGGGTAGTAAGACGCGGTGCTAATAATAATAATAATATAATAATAACTTTTAAAAGTCTATGTACCAATTTTACTTTCATTTAAGGTATTTAAAGCTAGAATGGTCTAGGATTTCATCCCAGATATTTTAAGGAAAAAAGTCCTTAATTTTATTTAAAATATGTTATAAATTCCTTTACTTTAAAACATATTCAAAAATGTCTAGATCAATTAAATTGATAAAAAAAACATCCTTGTATCTTACAACCAAACAGTTTGTTAGGCAACCCATTCAACAAACAATAATGATAACGAAATACAATTAAAAATGATTGAGTGAACAAATCATTACAATTAAAATTAACATATGTTTATAGAATCAAAAATACTAAAATCAGATGCTTCACATTCAAATTCGCCGCTAGTAATCCGCTGTACTCAAAAATAAACATAGAGCTTCCACTTCTTAGCTCAGCAACCAGTCTACATGATATATATGGCATTGGTGAATGAATCGCTACCAATTACAAATATTACCATTATTTCCTGAAACGACCGCTTGAAAAATCGCTCGTTTCTTCGCCAGAATATAAAATCGTGCTTATGGATCAAAGATAGTAAAACCTGTTTAGGCCAATTATAAATAAAAAAATACAAGGATTTACAGAAATTAAGTAATCAAAACGACTTTACAATATAATATATTTAAAAATAAAATAAAGGGTAGTAAACATATTGTCAAAACAAAGAATGAATATCAATCTCATCTAGTTTGAGTTACTGGTGACGGGGATGTCAGCATTCAATCATATGTGGGTACGTTTCTTAAAAAAATCTTCCTTCCTCATTTATACCCCCAGAGAGTAGTAAAAGTATGTACAGCTAGTAAGTTTAGTAAGAATGAGGTGGAAAAATAAATAGACCTAAACACATTTTTTAGTAATAGTTTCAATATAATTATTATTTACTTTATTTTATTTGAAAGAGTGAAGAAGATAATTTGAAGGAAATTAACCCGGATTTAGGTGGATAGGGAAGACATTATATTATTATTATTATCACCGCGTCTTAATAACCGTTCGGGTTATACGCACTTACGCTAATGTGTAATATTAGGGTTGATTGTGAGATGAAATGGAGGACCTACAGTTTAACGTGGAATCCGAACCACGGCGGAGACCTGGCATTCCCCACATTCACAAGATGGAAGACATTATACCAAATCCCCAGTGTACTCAGTGAGGTTTCAAACTCTAACCTTCCCTTTAACCGTAAACCATGTGCATCCATAGTTTAACGCCTTAGACCTTTCGATCACCGCTGATTGTGATATTAAATAGTTTTTAGCACACATTTAGGGGTTATTAACAACTGAGACCATAATTTTGGTGAACTTAAAATCACCGTTCTCTCAACAACTTTAGCAAAAAGGTAAGACAAGACTAATAAACTTCAAACCCACCTACGTTTGAATACATACCTTCTTAGAAAGGGCTGCTACATATATTAACAAGCTATTAACAATTTTTTACCATAATTGAGACTAAGGACTGTATTGTTTTACTGATATGCTTTAATTTTAAAGCCTTGCTTGGAAAAAAAATGTTTTTGGTTATATATTGTTAATCCAAACATGAGGGAACATATAAATCTCATTGTCTCTAAACATTCACGTGCCTATCCAAATGTGCTGGGTTCAATTTTGTGCAATTTTTCTTTTAACTTTGAGAAAAGTGTTTGGTTAAGTTAAAATATCTCTTGAGTGGTAATGGATTTTTCTTTGTCCATTTAACAAAACGCCCTTTTATTAAAGGGAAATATTTTTTTCAGGCAAAATATCTGACGTGACATTTTCTGGGACAGCTCTTTCAATTCCCCCTCGTTGAGCACGTATCGGACCATTATGTTATATTGGCAGTGAAAGGAATCAAAGAATGGCTCCTTGAGAAAAGAGGTCTTTGAATCTCGAGTGGAGTAGAAGAAGGTTTTAAAAAAAGGGAGGAAAAGAAACGTATTTAATATATAAAGCTCCAGTGTGTGATCTATTCTAGTTAGAGGCCAATTAGAAACGTGTAATATATATTAAAGTATAGATGCAGTTTAATTACTTCCTAATTGTCTTTTTTTTTTAAGTCAACGTGGTTATATTTTCTTCCATTCTCACTACATATCCCTGCCCACCGTAGCAGGTAATGTCTTATGGGAATACAGAGTATGTATTTCATCATCATGTAGCTCTTACAATCTCCATTTTCTTCATTCCTTTAAAAACAAAATATTTTCTTAAGTACTTTGTTTACAAAAATTCTGCATTAAATTATTATATAAGGTAAGAAACCATGTTTCACAACCATAAATAACCGGTAAAACTATTGCTTTGTACCTTCTGATTTTTATATTTATTGACAGCAGGCGATATGATATTAAAATATATGCTATTTTATTTTTAAATTTGTTTCGTAGTAAACATCAAGCTCATTTTCAGAATATTTTATATGCATCATAGGTTTTAGCCACTGTAGAAATGTAAGACAATAATTCTACTTCACTGTTATAATTTTTAGTTTGTGTCTTTTGCCTAGAAAAAAGTTCTAGCTTAATTCATAGTTTAAGAGTGTCTAAAAATAGCATTTAGTCTCTAGGTTACTTTCATTTATTTCCTTGTTGTTAATGAAGGAGATCTTGTTTATAATTAAAAGCATTAAAATTTAATTAACCCTCACACATACTTTAAACTGTACGTGAATATCTTCATTTCATCTTCTTATGTATTTAGGGAATAAAGAACAATATTGACCTACACATAAGAATATAACCAAAAACCTTCAAAATTATGAAAGCATGGTCTTGAATGTAAAAAATAATTCTAATAAATGTGGCACTACATGTATGTGTATATAAATATAATTATTTAAAATGACAATTTATGTTTAGGAGGAAGGTACCATTAAACATAATAATAATAGTTGTTATTATTATTAAAAGTTACATTGTTATATTTTTTCCCTCCTCATATTCATAAGCTATCATTTTTAATAATAATATATAAATTGTATATTAACACTAATAGGCAGGAATGAAACTATATGTGTATGGTTTTATATAAGCCGTCACATTTTTAATGGATATAGTCGTAAAATAATGATTTTGACATTCATTTTATAAACTTACGTACTTTTTATATAGTGAAGCATTATGGGGAATAACAAAATATTTATTATCTAAATACTAACAGTTTGATTTCATCAAACTTTAAAAAAGAAGTTTCAACTAATTTTGAAATTTATTTACATAAATGTAACTTGAGGTTGGAGTAATGTGTATTAGTTTAAATGGTCAGCCCTTTATTATATTTAGCACGCTCGCTCAAATATCCCTCGTTATAGGATTATTTTTCTTCCTCATATCAACAATATAGCCCTTTAAATAGTTTTGCTCTGTGAAGAAAAGATAAAAGAAATTTTTGTACACACCTTAAGATAAAAAAGTAAATAATTCTTATGGTTTAACATTTAATCTAAGAATGTTTTTGAGGCAAGGAGAAAGCGTACTATACCTTTTTTTTAAATATTACTCTTAGTTACAGTTTTATTTTATTTTATATTATATTTGTTATAAATTACTTACGTTGATGAAAAGAGAAGATTTTATATTTGTAAGAAAAATCTACAACGTCAAGAATATTTTGCCTTGGATAAAAACGGAACTACCTCATCAGAATACAATATCAAAATGATTTATTATACACAATATAAATAAACGACAAAAAAAAGAGGTAATTTGAGATTGTTTAAGTAGTTTAGTTAATTGGTATTGGGTTCTTATGGCAATACATCAAAATTAAGAATGGACGTTTTATTTTTAATTGAAACTTAACACCTAGTACATAAATTATAATTATAATCTTAAGACTATCGATAATTAGTGTTCAGATACAGAGAACTGATATTATTATTATTAGCTCTGTGTCTTACTACTCGTTTGGATTACACGCAAGATATAATATAATTTCTTGGTAGCTATACCTAAATAGTAAAATACTGATTTGTAGTTTATATATTTTGAATAGGGCTCTGAGAGTACTCGGGTGTCGAGCTTCGAGCCAAGCTCGTCCTTCAATCTCGAGATCGAATAACATATCTTATTGCCACAGCCGCAAAACAAATAAATATAGTTTTATTAATATATTTTGTTCTTTCAATACATTATTAAAACGTCAACCATACAGTAAACCTTAGGTAATTATTATTAGACTTGTTTTATAACCCTTTTTATTGATAATATAGTATTCGTAAGCAAATATTAATTATTTCGTAACATGTTGACATTAGTCACTTTCATGGTCAATATTTTCAATAGAAAACCTTCTGCTGTCAGCCATAGATGCTTTATATTTTCATAATTTTTCTATCTGTTTATCCGTTTCAATATGGCGGCCGCTAGTACAATAGCTCCTCTCAAAAGATTTGAATTTAAAATACAAAGCATTCTAATCTAATACCTGGATCGTATTTTCTTTTTAATTTTGACATATATTTCGAGACCGACAGTGATCCTTATTTGCTATTAATATTATTTAATATAGTATTAATTTGTCTTCTGTCTAAATTGATCGCCTAGGAATGGTATCAAGTTCAAATACAAGGAGAAATTATTAGAGATATCTCAACTTGAAATCCAAAGAGAAATCTAAGACTAAAATAGTGATAAAGCCATTACATAATATTATAATGAGCGTTTTTAAATGGAGGTTGCGAGGTATATGGTTCACAGAGCTAATATTTTTATTTATTTATTTATTTATTTAGCACCGCGTCTTACTACCCGTTCGGGTTATACGCTTTAAGTACTAATTACGCTAATGGATTAGGAATTGGGAAGGTTGAATTAGAGGAAGTGAACCCGCATTTGCGTGGAGGGAGAGTGGAAAACCATTTAGAAAAACCACCCCCAGTTCACCCAACCGAGATTCGAACCTCGATCTCCCCGTCCTCAGCAGTCGAGCTCAACACGACAAGCGCGTTAGCCAACTACGCCACCGAGGCGGGTCACAGAGCTAATAGTTATAATTAGTTTGAAGTTTAAGGCACAATACTTAACACCACGTCTTATTACCCGTTCGGACTATACGCTTAAGTACTAATTACGCTAGTGGGTTAGGGATTGGCAAGGTTGAATATAGAGGAAGTGAACCCGCGTTCACGTGGAGGTAGAGTATAAAACCATTTAGGAAAAACCACCCCAGCGCACCCGTGCAAGTTTCAAACCTCAATCTCCCCTACCTCAGGAGTCTATCTCAACAAGAAACTAGCGCGTTAATTAAACACGCCACCGAGGTGGGTGTAAGGCACATATTGATGTGAAATGATCAGATATTGAATATGTCCATTTGTATTGATATTTTTTTTAGATATAGTTTATAATAATGTGTATACATATTTTACTTTATTTAGAGTCAAATCAAATAGTCCCATGTTATCATTATTTATCGTAAGAAGTGATAATAAGGGTTCTTTATTTTTCCCCAGCTACTGGTGGAAGTATCTGCTTGTATGTAGCGTGAAACAGCCTTATTATTGCAATAGGCCCTTCGACAAAGAAGCAATAACTTTCCAGCGCTCGTAACTTTAAAGATCCCCTTGAAGGAATGATGAAAGAATATATCACATGCTCACACAAATATCATAAAACGACTACAAAAAAAAACAAACAAGATATTTCATGAAATATTTAAAAATACTAGTAACTTTAGAAAAAAATATTATGGCAATTCAGATCCCACTGAAATAAAAAGAATTTTTTTTTTACCAACTAAAATTATAAAGCTATACACAAAAGAATGTGTTTTTGCGCCACTGGTAATGAAAATATTTTCTTTTCATATGTAAAAAAATGATCCAATCTTATTTAATAAATTATTAATATTTCACGATTTGTCATTTTGTTTGGTAATTTGTTCTTATAGGTTGTATAAATTAAGAGAATTTATGCAAATGACTCGGATATAATAAATAATCATTCTGTATTTGCCAAAAACACAGCAATACAATATTATAGGCTAAAATATTGTATTGTTTTCGTATACAGTTAGTTATAGTTTAAATATATTTAAGTAAGTGCCAAACAGCTTTTTATAACGTAGCTCATTGAAATAATCCAGTTTACCAGAATTGATCACCAGAATTATTTATTGTTTTTTAACTATGTCGGGCTATCTAAATTTAACCAAACCAAAAGGGTAAGCGTGAGGTAAGTAGATTTTATATTACATATATTAGAAGTTGCATAAAGGAAGTGTGGGAAACCATTTAAGAATAAAATCACCCTCATTAAATCTGACCAGAGTTCACATTTGGTGTCAAACCAGACTAAAATTATTTGACATTTAGTCCTAGTGCCCATTGATGCGGGAGTAACAGTAAATCTTATAAAAAATGTATATATTGTGTACTGGTAATTTAAAACCGAGGTGCTTAGGAAGGAAGATATTTTGTCCAAAAAGGGATGAGGGTACCAGGGAGTAGAGGAGGTTACATAATGATGAGTTGCATATCCTGTGCTCATCACAAGACATAGCTAGGATATTCAAGTCTCGTAGATTACGGTGGACAGGACATGCAGCGTGGATGGTAGATTCTATAATAGAATAGTCAATTGTTTTCTATATAACTTTATCACCAATGGAAAATATTAACTTCAAATCAAAGTATAGATTACAGGAATTATTTAAACTTGTATTGATAGTTAAATTACTATTAACCAAAATTAATATTATCATTACTTTCTAAACAAAAAACGGTTCAGCTAAAAATGTGCCTGGATAAAAATGGAATTACTTTACTAACACTGCATTATTTAATAATGTTTTTAGTTTTAAAACTATATATTTTATTAAATCATTAACTAAACTACTCGGTGACTTTATGGATGCTTTTAATAAGGTATTATTATTATTATTATTATTATTATTATTATTAGCACCGCGTCTTACTACCCGTTCGGGTTATACGCACTTACGCTAATTAGTTTAACGTGGAATCCGAACCACGGTGGAGGCCTGGCATTCTTCACATTCACAAGATGTCTTGTCAGAGGTGAAGGAAGGGTTTGTTATTCAGATAGATCTTTGCCGGGACCTGGGATTGAACCAATAAGGTATTAAATCATATCGTGTCCACTTATCAAAATTATATTAATTATATTCATATTAAATTAGTAAGGAGTATAATAAATATTCTCAAAGGAACGCTCAATACTAAACAGATATATTGACAATCTTAAATAAGAACTATGAAAAAGGATAGATATAATAAAAAGAAAGTAAGTTGAAGATAAAAAATGAAGATGAAAAATTGACGAAGACAACATGGAATATTTATTCACTAAAAAATGTATAAATAAGTGGTTTTCATAGTTTTTATTTAAGATTATCAATATATTTGTTTGGTATTGAGCATTCCTTTAAAAATATTGATCAAAATTAGCCTAGCATTAACTTTAACTCATTATTAAAACTATAAATCTAACCAATGTATAACTTTCATTAATAGATTAAGAGAGATTGCAGCGTATCATATTCATTTTCATATCACGATATATTCCATAAATAAAATAATAATAATTTAATTTGACATTCTGATTGTTCGCCTTTAAGTGTGAGTCCCTTTACGCTTTTCGAGATAATTAATGAGTTTCTAACAAACTTAGTACAGAGAGAATTCCAAATGGTGTATACACGGGGGTTGTTGGAAGGGGGCAAGGGAGACATGCCTCCCTTCCCGATTATCTACTTAAATGTAACACTTAGTACCGTTAAAGAAACAGGAAATAGTTATTTTATTTAAAAAATTAGAATCCACGATTGAAGCAACATATAAATAATTTAGGTAATTTATTTAATTTATTTAATTATATTAATCATGATATTCATTTTGTCCGAAATATTTTTCAACTTTTAATCTAAAGTGAAATAGGCTTGTCTCTTCAGACCAATTAGCTAATGGCAATCAACGCCTATGGGAATAAGGACATTACTACGTCTTTTTTTTATCTTTCTGAAATTCTAAGCAAGGTGTCAAAATTAGTTTTTAAAACATATCATTATAAGTATTGTTTGTACGCTCAAAAGAGTAGAGTGCTAAGAACGTACCTAAATTATGGTTTTACTTTATTTTATGTAAGAAGATTGAATTGGAATAAAATATATGCAATTTTATTAAATAATTTTAAAATTTTGACAAAAATAAGAATGTTTTATTGATCTCCATTCAGTAAAATTATATTAAGTATATTGTTATTTATTTTATTAATTTTTTAGCCACGCGTTCAGTTTGTACCCTTATGTACTATTTACGATAGTGTTTTTAAGGATTAAGGAGGCTATATTTATAGGAGGTATACCCGCATTTTCATGGAGGGAGCATGGAAAACCATTTTGTAAAAATCACACTCAATACACCCTACTGAGTTTCGAACCTCGATATCCCAGTCATTGGCAGTCCAGTCTACTGCTAGACTAGCGTGTTAAACCATGTGACCACTGAAGCGGATTGTACTGTTGTTCATTTTATATATTTAAAATGTTTCAACGAATATTCTTATTTCAATAGAGAAGGAAATTCTCTACCTTTGATGATAACTTATGGTTTCTAATTATCAACCTTCATTTATTGGGTTTAGTAATATTGAAAGATCTGATCTAGATATTTTTTTTAAACTATGGATCTTAAAGAATTTGTTGAGAATTATTAGAGATGCAATAGTTGATAAAACATATCAGAATAATAATTCAAGGGTTAATTTACTAGGTTTGGCTATTTGATTAATTTTTTTTAGGTTTATTGTCAATGCTAAAACATAATAATTATTATTATTATTAGCACCACGTCTTACTATCCGTTCGGGTTATACGCACTTACGCTAATGTGTAATGGTAGGGTGATTGTGAGATGAAATGAAGGACCTACAGTTTAACGTGGGATCCGAACCACGGTAGAGGCCTGGCATTCCCCACATTCACAAGATGTCTTGTCAGAGGTGAAGGAAGGGCTTGGTAATCAGATAAATCTTTGCCGGGACCGAGGATTGAACCCCGGCCGCCAGCACAGAAGTCTGACACCTTACCCCTAGACCGTCAGGTCACCCCTAAAACATAATAAAATGTTTGCACATAGCTTACCATCTTTTTAAAACTTTCATTACGTCTCACTAATTATCTACATGCAATTACAAAAATTGAATAGGTATAAGGAAGATAGAATTTAGAGAAAATGTACCACAAAGGTAGATATGGAGAGTGGGAAACCATTTAGTTAGAACTAGACCCTTCCTTCCCCCGCATTATTATTTTCAACACACACATTGAAGAATCATCATAGACTCTACCATAAAATACGGGTGACTATCAACATTTTTATGAGGAATAAATTAAATTTTCAAAATAAAATATAGCCTATGCTACTCGCTGATAATGTAGCTTTATATTGGTGAAAGAATTTTTTAAATCGGTCCAGTAGTTTTTGAGTTCAATTACAAACAAAAAATCAAATCTTTCCTTTTTATAATATTAGTGTAGATAAATACCCTCAATACGCCCAATAAAGCAAAGCAATATTAATAAAATGAGAAGTATGTCTGTCATGAGCAATACATGGTACCTACCACAGGCAGAGGTCTGAAATTTTAAAATTAATAGCTCTAGTGCACGAACATTTGCATCTTATAGCCAAAATTTTGATTATAATTTTTTATTTTACTAATTAAAAACTGGGTAGGAAGCAAAAAAGCCCATGGGTAATAAAGGGTTTAAAGGCATTAAAATGAAAGCTACCTTTCACTTACAATCATTAAACTAAAAACATTTCTCCCGGGCAATGACAAGTACTTGAAATAGTAGCTTATAAGATAGGGCCATCGTGTAATCCGGCAAGTTAAGACCTTTCAGGGTAAACGGAGTGTACATGGATATCGAATCTCCTAAGATGGGAATGATCTTTAGGATACGGATGTAGCCGTATTAATTATCATAATCGTACATTGTAAAATTAACGATAAAACAAATGTACTGGTTTCGATTCTCGTGTTCAGGTGTTATTTATCAAGTTTACAAATTTACATGTTTAAATGTAAATGCCTTTTATCCAAATTCCCCAAATAATCACATTTTACCAAAATATAATCTTACTCTTAGGGGCTGTTTATAAACTATATACACATATCAGGGATGTGGTAGAGGGGAGTTGTGCTCACCATTACCAGGCTTGAGGAGGAGGAGGAGGAGCAGAGGTCCAAGAATGCGTGACGTCACTTTACAATTAATCGCATCAGGGAAACGTTGTGTGTTAATAGACCTGACTGCGCGCACGTATAAACAACGGTCGCGACTTGGGTATCTGGCGATCTAGGGGCAAGGTGTCAGACTTCTGTGTTAGGAGTCCGGGGTTCAAACTTCGGTCCCGGCACAGATTTATCTGCTTATCAAAACTTCCTTCACCTTTGACAAGACGTGTATTAATCATAACTTGTGAATGTGTGGAATTCCTCCACCGTGGTTCTGATTCCACGTTAAACTGTAGGTCCTCCATTTCATCTCACAATCACCCTACCATTACACATTAGCGTAAGTGCGTACAGCCCGAACGGGTAGTAAGATGCGGTGGTGATGATAATAATAATAATAATAATAATAATAATAATAATAAACGATCAAATTAATTAGTTCGATCGTCGAGCTTGGCGAACACGTACGAACACTTTTCAACAAAAAAGGATATATATGCTCTAAAATTAAAAATACCATTTAAATAGGAGGAAATGCGTGATATTTGGAAGTCATATTAGAAGGAGGCTCACAAAATGTTGTCCATGTGTGACAAGAAGGTGGTGGCAGGTTAAAAAAAATATGAACTCTACTTAGTTAATGAATAGCCCCCTAGAAACAATCATGAGAAATTCTGTTGAGTAGTGTCCACTTTGTTTCGATAAATAGATTTGTGTCAAATACACCTAAGAAAAATAGTTATTCTAACTAGGTTAAAGCCAAAGTAAATTTCTCGTACACTATGCTTAAGTGAGACTATTTATTTATTTTGGAGGTAGGGGGATATAGTTTTCAATCGAAATTCTTATGTAAACAAAATTACCTGTTTGAGAAGTGAAATTGACTTTTAATGTCACGCTGAGAAGTTTTTCGACAAACCTACTTTATTTTTATTTTTTTATTTTCTCACGCTTCTTGCCCGTCGTTACGTCCTAACGTAAGCTAGCCCTAATGGACCGTTAAAGTTTGATGAGCGAAGGGATATTTTATGGCGCATATCCCAAGAGGTTTAAGGTTTTCCCTCAACTTTAGATATATATTTTACTACAGTTTTATGACACCGTCTCGTTTTATATATCTAACTCGCTTTGCTCGTACCCCCAGTGAGTTTTATTTGCAAGTGAATGTAAACTAATGTAATTCCAGAGCAGTTTTTTGATAGGTCTTACCGTTTAGCCACACGAGACCTCCAAAGAAAGGTACGCACCGGCTTTAAAGTTGCTACGCCATTTTTTAATTTTTTCGCGGGTTAAAAAATAAAATATTTAAAACTTTTTGTAATTTTCCCGTCAGTTACAAGCTAAATCTATGAATTTGCCTAGTTTCAAGCTTTTGGCTTATCTTTAAGTGGGTAAACATTAATGTCAGTGAGTGAGTCAGCCAAGTGTTCCCACTAATAATTGTTTCACAAGTTATATAGTTGTCTATATCTATTTAGAGTGTATTTGATTTTTAAATGTTCGAAGAGTTGGACATAATTAAACCCACCTTGCTTGTCAAATTGTTTATGATGTCTCACAATAAAATACTCTTATATTAGAGTTCCAATAATGGGGATATCAGGGTTAGAATGCCAGTCATATCTACTGAGGGTGATTTTACTTAAAAGGTTTTTTCATTCCACCTCTACGAAAATGTGGGTACACTTCTTTTGAATCCAACCGTCTAAATCCATAACATATTTTAGTAATTAGTTCAAATGGGTAAAAAATGAATGGGTAGTAGGATGCGGTGATATAAAGAGTAAAACTAAGAGTGATCTTATTTTTGATTAAAATATCCACATCAGTGATAACTGAACTTAATGTCAGGGTCATCTAATACAGTGACTGGTAGGTTGGGGAGAGAATTCCGGTACACTGTATCGAATTATTCTACCCCAATTTTTTTTCTCACTCCCCTTCCAAGCAAATGTGAGTACATTTATATACATTTATTCCTTAGTAATCACTATCACCTTAACGAAGTTAATATAAGTATGAACCAGAAGAGTAGTAAGATGGGATGAAAAAAAATTATATTCTATCAATGACAACTTATAGTAATTCTTGTAATTCGATAAATTTATCGAGCTAAATATTACTATCCCTCCGTGCAGTCTTGACTTTTAACAACAGAGTTACACCAGGCGTTCGCGGATGCACAATTTACATGTAAAAAATATAGAGCACATGCTTATAATCATTTTAAATTATGAATAATATTTAACAAGGAGCACTACAAATATAAATACGTTTTTTTAAATTATTTTGTATTTTACTTATGTATATCAACCCTAAATAATTAATTAAATTATTTTTATTTTAATACTAATTATTAATCAAAATAATATTTAAATATTTTGCTAAAATAATCGGAAAATATTTAGTAAATGATTACATTTGCATGAAATCCAAAATACATAAAATACAAATAAAGTCAATGTTTATAGCTTATCAAATCATAATATAAACAAAAAAAATCAACGGATGGAAAAAAAACACCTTTATATATGTTTATAAAAGTCTGCGGTAGAAAGATAACAAGTAAAACTAGCCTCTTTCACTGCTGCCAGTATAATTTAATTTCTGTAATCAAGTTTTCTCCCAAACAAAATATTCTGTTTAGTAACCTCATTACAAAAAAAAAAAATGATTGAACTATGCTCTCTTTTTAACCATTGAGGCGAAGAGTTTTAAAGATCAACCCCATTACAAAACTGTGCCACAGAAAAATTGAGATTGAGTGATTTTTATTTCGTCCGTCAGCTACGGTGTGTAAGAGAAAATCAGAAAAATTGCATTTGTCGATGATTCAGTTATTTTTTCTGATATAATTTCCTTAAAGAGCTGCAATAAAAGCTTGCTTGTTGAAGAGTTAAGTCACTTAAGAAGTCCCTGCGATTCAATTTTTTAATTTTATAGGAGACCTGATGGTAAGGTGTCAGATTTCTGTGTTGGGGGTCCCTGGGTTCAATCCTCGGTCCCGGCTTATTGCCAAACCCTTCCTTCACCTCTGACAAGACGTGTATTAATCACAACTTGTGAATGTGGGGAATTTCAGATATCCACCATGGTTCGGATTCCACGTTAAACTGTAGGTCCTCCATTTCATCCCACAATCACCCTACCATTACACATTAGCGTACGTGCGCATAACCCGAACGGGTAGTAAGACGTGGCGCTAAAAATCATGTTTAAGTTTAAATTATTGTACCAAGAATTTATAATTTTATTTTTAATCTTTACAACCAATCATAATAATAAATACAATTATATTCAAAACAAAATAAATTATGTAAGTATATTATATTTGAATTTATCAAAAAGAGCAATTAAAAACTTAAGGTGCCCACCTCTGTAAGATAGAAATTTCCGCGCAGACGTTCAGATCTAACGCAATATTAAATATCTTAATTCTACAATGCATTATTTTAAAATATATTTTACACCAAAATATTATTATTATTATCATCACCGCGTCTTACTACCCGTTCGGGTTGTACGCACTTACGCTAATGTGTAATGGTAGGGTGATTATGAGATGAAATGAAGGACCTACAGTTTAACGTGGAATCCGAACCACGGTGGAGGCCTGGCATTCCTCACATTCACAAGATGTCTTGTTAGAGGTGAAGGAAGGGTTTGTTAATCAGATAAATCTTTGCCGGGACCGAGGATTGAACCCCGGCCGCCAGTATAGAAGTCTGACACCTTACCCCTAGACCGCCGGGTCACCCTACACCAAAATAAAATCGAAAGATTCCAAAAGGGCTATTTTTTCCTTAAAACCCTATATTTTGAGTTTTATTTATAGAAAAAAATGTGATGAAAATGTGGCATAGGCTAATTTTCGACGACTCTTGAAAAATATTTGAAAAGCTATAAGATCAGGTGTGGAGAGCACAACATTATGATATCCCGATTTTTAAAATTGTAACCCAGCTCCTATTATGCATGCGTTCAATGTAACTAAACTCTTGTGCTAAATAATTTTTGGGAGAGCCTCCACTATTTAAAATTTTGTTCTATTATTTCCTGGCCCATAGATTAATCCAAAAATTGTATGCTATTAACATTAGGCCTAAACACCAAATTTAATAGAGTTATCAATAATTACTGTCCACATGCATATTTCCCGAACGGGTAGTAAGAAGCAGTGTTGACAAACAATGTACTCATTTAACAGTTTGAATATATGTTTGAAGTGATAACTGATACGCTCAAAATTAAAAAATAAAAACTTGTACGTATGTATCCCATTTACAAAACATCCATGAATAAGAATCATAACTATTCCAGTGCCACTTTCATTTAGTAACAAAGATATTTCATTACTCCATTCAGAGTTATTGATTAAAACGATACCTTTAAAATCAGGCATTAATCTAATCTGAAAACAAATATAAAGTCACTCATTAAAAATTAGATTATTTTTTTATGTTGATGAGCTTCGAAATTAAAAGTATATTCTTATTGAGATTTGTTGTCAATCATTTCCAAACGATTTTGGTACTTTGAGCACAAACATTTTAAAATACTTAAATTTCATTAAAAAAATGTATTTGAGATATTTACCGTACAATTTCTGAACCTACTGATTATATCAGCACACGACTTATAGAATAATTTAAATCTAGACCAGACACAACATTCAGCCCCCAGCCATTGATCTATTGTGAAAGGGGAAATCCACATACATTTTTCGGGTATACCAGGAAATGAACCCGGGACCCTTAACTTAATAGGCATACACGGTACCAACTGAGCTAAGATGTCAGACAAACACCTTAATACAAAGGGTATGGATTAAAAGGGCGTCTTGGATAAAAATGCACCCAAATCAGCGTGTATGATGAGTAAATACTCAGGGAAAATCATGAGTGAAACTGACATATAGTGAGTGTACTTTTCCGTGATTCAAACCTCTACCTCCACATAAATAAACAAGATGAGATGGACATCCTTATCCGAAACTATTAAAATTATTTGAAAAAGTTTTTTTAGCGCGTTTAATACCATGGCAGGTTATTTTAGTGTATCGCGTCTTAATACACACTCAATCTATCTGAATATTTATACAAAAGAATTTGGGATGATGAGGTTATAATTTATAGGAAGTGTACCCGCGCTTTCATCAAGGGAAAGTGGTAAAAACTACTTCTATACACCCTGATATTCGAACCATGACTACCCCGTCACCGATAAAAAATATAATGACGTCATCGTACACGTGTCCACCGGTGTAGTTAGCATTTAATCACAACTTTGTATCTTCGTTTAAAAAGTTTCTCATCTAATTCCGCTATGCTCATGACATATCCAACAACTGTTTATATCACTATGTGAAGAAGACTTGACTATTATGTTTTTACTGGAGCAACCTTTTATTTATTTTAGCAAAAAAAAAAAGTTTCGCTTTAAAAATTGCAAAAAGACTGCCCTTTAGCTTGCGTTGACTCCCGCCTTAACCTCTCCATTCCCAGCAATCCAGTATCATGTGTGGCTGGCGCCTTAGACCACGCGCTCACCAGTGTGGGTACGGATTATTCTCAGATAACTCTAAAAAGTCTATATAATCATGCATATCGACTCACTGCCTTAAATTACGTTTATACACAGAACGCTGGGTGCGCCTACATAGCTCACTCACATTTCATCTACAGGTGTCATTTTGTAGCATTTGACTAAAAGGAAAAAAGCGAACAAGTCAACGATAACAAATACTCACCCCATTTTACCATCCTGGCGGCACTGTACTCCAAACCGAGAGAGACGACAACACTACCGACCGCAATTCCACCGCACAACTGACCAGCTCTGACTAAGAATCGAACCGCGCCCGTTAGAAGTCACCACGTGCTCTAGCTATTCCAAAGAACTTGAGAAGAAAAGAGATGCCTGTTCCACAAAGTGCCCAAACATTCCAATTGCTTCGAGAAATGAGTAGAAGCTCGTTCTGTCCCTCGCATTTCCCTCCCGGTGTATGAGATACTCTTTGGTTCCTCTCCCTTTTCCCCCCCTTTGTTCCGTGTTCCCTGAGTTTTGCGAATTGTATTTAAGACTGGCGTAGGAAAGCGTCCAGTACTCTTGGACATTGCTCGAACTTAATCGGACAAAACCAAGGCTTCAGCATTATTTAAAAAATGTTAGGATAAATTTATTTTCGGCGTAAATATTTTTTATTGTTATTTTTCAAAATTTCCTTTCGGCATGTTATTATTTATACTTTCAAATTAGTTACTATTTGAATCTTATAAAACTTAAAATTTTCACGTTGTATTTAAATGGTCTAATTTATTTATATCAGTCTAGTTTGTAGGGATCATTTTTGGTATATCACTGTTGAGCTCATAAATAAAAGAAAAGAGGATCTAAAATATATATTTTGAATCTCGCCTTTTTTATTATGCTGGTTATATTTTTCTTGTCTACGTAATGTTTAAGTTAGATGTTCTTATTAATTTTTCTTGATTACTCTCCTGTAATATTAATATTGAGATTTATAAATTTAGGGTTATATGATTTTAGGTTATTGTGTGATATATTAGAAATGTATGGACGATGCTCATTTTGATTATGTTGAATAATTATGAGTAATAGAATGCTGATGTTAGATAGTCACATGGTACATATTAGGATAATATTGAGTAACTTCGTATGCAAAGTTCAGGTGGAAAAAAAAAGCTAAATTATTCTTTGTTGTATATATTATAAAAAATGGTTGTTTAATTAAAAGCAAAGATAATCTTAACTTAAATCCTTTTAGCTCATTGCAGATTGTAAATTTAATGAAGGAGCTAATATATATTTCTACATAATACTTTTAACTTGTTATATAAATATATGTATATATTGATTTATTTAATTTTTATATTTATAATAAATATATACATGCACTTCTTGCAATTTATTTACTTTTATGGTTAGTGAAAATACCCTTAGGTTTAGAAAATATTTCTGTCCTTCCTTAATTTCAAATATTATATTTATATTTCTGGAGACCGACCGTCATGTTCTTCCCACACCTGGATTGAGTTGCGTGCCCCGAGTTTATTTTATGCACCCAGTATTCAAAACTATTACTCATACAGCTCACTCCTTTTGCTTTAGTTATCATATAAATTTATTTTCATGAGATTTGGACCCTATTTTGTTAGATTTTGAGATACTTATGGTTAAAATGTTACCATATAAATATAAATCTTTAAAATAATATTTTAATCTAAACATTGTGCCAAACGAATAAAATCCACTGACATTTGTGGAATTAGTAAAAAATGGTTTATTTTAAACCAAATAAAATTACTGTCAGTGTTTGAAAAGAGTTTTTATATATAGGTTTGTGCGCTATATATCTTATTGTAAAATATGAGAACCACACAATTAAATTTTCCAGTCTATTACCACTCGCGTTTCATTCCGTTTTCATTTTACAAATATAACAATGGAACCGCAACCGGTATTGTTATTTTTTTTTAAATATGTAGGTTGATTGCCATATCGTTGGTGAAAGCTAAATGAATGAGTTTTTATATATGTTTAATACACTACAGTGTTTTTAAGCGCGTGAAATACAGTTCAAACAATATGGCTTACGGTTGACATTATTTACACATTCAACTAATTAGGAAACGTGTACACGGGGAGGGGGGGTGCAAAAGTATGTATAAAGTATAAAGTTGTGAACTAGTGTATAAATAATGTTAATTCATTCATTAAGAAGTGTCAATTAATTCTTGAGTTGCTCAAACTATTTACCCCAACTATTAACAAATTCTGCAATATAAAGGTACACATCACTATCATTAAACAGGCCCCATGGTGTAGCGGTCAGTGCACGCTACGAGCCTTGGAGTCCCAGTTTATATTCCCGATTGGTACCTTTAGAATTTTTCCCTTTAGGGAATTTACCTCAACGGTAACTAGGGTTTGGTTGATTAGGCTTAAGTTAGTTGTAAGTGTTTCCACTGATACCACACCTTCATACTCACCATCCTCTCATCTCATTTCATCGGGACATGTCAAGAGCCTCCATGGAAAGGATGTACAATTAGTACATACGGGCATCCTCTGGGTAACGGTACAATAGTACTGGATAAGCTTACCACTGCTGGGCTATGAATGATGCAGCCCAGACGCGCAATGTTATTATTAATATTATCAAATATATATAAAAAATATCAGTATTATATTTTGTATACACCTATTTTTTCATCCCGCTGTATATATGTGTTCGTGATACTAAAATAGAAACCAACATTTTTATAAACAAAATTACTGTAGTCGTTTTTCTTTGAAGTTACCCTTTTTTGGCAGTTTAAATGTTGTTGTAAAAAATGTTTCACATTCATTCATCTGATAATTAATATCGATTTGATAAGTGATACTTGTCAAAGTTATGTATGTATTATTGGAGGATGGATGAATACGTACCTGTTTTAATCAAGTTCTCAACTGTAGTAAAAAAGCAAAAAATTAGTGTGCACTGACTATATTTATATATAAATAATAATTTTATTATTTATGTAATCGTTAAATTTTTATTATTATTTATATATATATATATAATTATTCATTAAAACATATATATATATATTTTAATGAACAGGTGACCTGGTGGTCTAAAGGTAAAGTGTCAGACTTCTGTGCTGGGGGTCCGGGATTCAATACTCGGTCCCGGCACAGATTTATCTGATTGCTAAACCCTTCCTTCAACTCTGACAACAAATGTATTAATCACAACTTGTGAATATGTGGAATGCCAGGCCTCCACCGTGGTTCGGATTCAACGTTAAACTGTAGGTCCTCCTTTTTATCTCACAATCAACCTACCATTACACATTAGAGTGACTGTGTATAAACCGAACGGGTAATACGTGGTGATAATAATAATAATAATAATAATAATATTAATAATTTAATGAACAATTTTTTTACTGAGTCTGCTTGTCCATTTTGAACGAATTTTAGCTTAGTTATAGGGATATGAAAAGCGGATAGTAGAATTTAGAAGAAATGTACTGAACTGACGTGGAGAGAGGATGATAAATTTCTTAGAAGAAACTATCTTCAAATACACCCAGCCATGATTTGAACCTCATCATCCCCATCATCGTCAAATCGGACTAAGTGAGCTTGACATTTAATTTGTGTACTCGCTTGTACGGGTATTTAGGTCTACATTTTAATAAACCAAACCAAGAAAAAAAATTATCTTTATTAAAAAACTTTCTCAAAATTGATTTAATTTATTTAATCATAACTTCCTGTAATCATATCTCCAGTAAATGATTTTGATCTAATATAAATATTGAAAGAAAAGGAAAATTAAAATATTTTTTACGACAGTCTCGAATTTTTATAATTGATTTAGTGTCTAAAGATACAACAGACACCTTTCAACTCTTGTTTTAACCATGTCTCAGTGGCGTGACATGGCTTGTTTCCAGGCTAAGCAGTGTTTGTTCAAAACTAGTGGTATTGTTCTTATCCCTAAATAAAAACCGGCTCCGTGATGTAGTGGTAAGTGCATCTGACGACGAGTCTTGTGGTCCCAGGTTAGATTCCCGTCTGGTATATTGGGTATTTTTTACCAAAATGGGAACCACCCCGACGGTCGCCTGGGTTTGGTTAGTTGGGGCTAATTTGGGTTTAAATATTTCCACACCCTCATACTATCCCCATCATCTCATCTCATCGGGACATAGAAAGATCCTCCACGGCAAGGATGTACGATTAGTACTTTCAGGCGTCCCCTGGGTCACATCACATTAGCACTTGCTAATCTTTCCACTATTGGGCTACGAATGATGTAGGATATTATTGTCCCTCAGTAAAACATTCAATATATATATTTTTTAAATAGATTATTAGTCAAGTGAAGACCGAGTGAGTGAGAACATAGCACAGGTATAGATTTAACACGCTCTGACCTGATTAGGTGGCTGCTTACTCTAAAGTGTCACGCTCGCAATGGACTAGACTGCCGATAATAAAGAGATCGGGGTTCAAATCCCGGTCGACAGAACTGAGGTTGTTTTTTTCCCTAAATTATTTTCCATTCTTCTTCCTCGTAAATGCGGGTACCTTTAATCTAAATTCAACTTTTCTTATCCTTAACTCATTAACGTAATTATTCATTATCATTATTATCACAACGTATTACTACCCGTTCGGGCTGTACGCACTTACGCCAACGTGTAATGGTAGGGTGATTGTGAGATGAAATGGAGCACCTACAGTTTAAAGTGGGATCCGAACCACGGTGGAGGCCTGGAATTATACACATTCACAAGTTGTGATTAATACACGTCTTGTCAGAGGTGAAGGAAGGGTTTGGCAATCAGATAAATCTGTGCCAGGACTGAAGATTGAACCCCGGGCCCCTAACACACAAGTCCAACACCTTACCTCTAGACCACCAGGTCACCCTGCATTCTTCTTCAACGTGAATGCGGGTACACTTAATCTCAATTCAACTTTTCTTATCCTTAACTCACTAACGTAATTATTACATATGCATATAGCCTAGACAACTAGTCAGAGGTGGAACTCAAAAAACAACAACAACAAACAAACTTTTGTTATAAATGTGAGGTATCTAAAACAAAAATACTGTTCAACTGGACGTTATAAGGAAGTCCTCCCTCTCTCGCGTGAACTACAGGAAGAGGAAACTTGTATTTCTTACGAGGGCCGTGCTTCCTTTATGTTCGATCAGTCGGGCACAGAATTCCAGCTCCACTTCATCAAATCGAGTTAAGCCTTTTGAACTTTGATCACAAATAAAATAAATTTGAACTCGACCCTTTGAGAACGTGTGAGGTGAAAGATTACACATAGGAAACCTTTTGTTTGTTATTAGATTTTTGGAGTTACACGTTCATTTATAAGGGTTGATAGATAAATTATTAATAAGATTTACAAAATAGATAAAATTGTTATTTTGCTTATCTAAGCTAGGTCGTGCTTTGCGTCTTACTACCCGGACCAGGATTACCCACATATTATAGTCTTTATAAGGGCTAGTGATGAGGAAGGTAAATTTTATAAGAATTGTACCCTCATTTGCGTGGAAGAATAGTTGGAAACTATTTAGATAAAACCATTTAACATTTGAGTATAATTCGTGTCATTTGCACAGTGAGCCCTCCAGCCATTAATCTCAGTTTTCTAGACCGGATCCGTTACTTTTTTATTTTAATTACTCCTCATTTGTCCTCACGATGCTGAGTTTACCCCGTTCTAGAACCACTACTTCACAGAATAATATGAAAGATACATCATTGTTAATATACAATAGTCCGGTGATAACTTTTCAGCCAAATTATTAGAAGTATTTTCAAAAAATCAAACTGTACAAAAATCTATAATTCATTAGCTACTATTAAATGAGTTTTCTTTAGAAAAATAAATCTATATAATTATTTATAATACAAGTCACTTAACAGATATTCATTTTGAACCAAATCCCTAAATCTATTCTTTTAAATGGCCATATTTAAAAAAGGCATCAGTAAACTAACCATAGTCAAATGCCCCCCCCCCC
>CABFVX010000156.1:197875-213311 GCA_902151425.1 Timema shepardi | reverse complement strand
GCCTTAAACTATGAGTGAAGAATGACCATGGGCACGGGACGAATCCTGGATAGCTCAGTGGTAAGAGCAGTGGCGTACTAAGCCGAAGGTCCCGGGTTCGATTCCCGTGTCCAGGTGTCATTTTTCAATTTTCAGAATACACATTAATAGGTTTTCATCCCAAAAACAATTATACAGTGTTATTTTTCATACCACACAATCTCCAGATATACATTTTAGACAAAATTTTTAGAACTTTTTAAGAAATATTTCAAATTTTCAACCATTTATTATCATTAAACTACCCTTCAACGAATTTTGGTCGAAAAACATAATATACAGTAGTATTTGTAATGTCGAAAAAATCCTCGATTAGTATTTTAAACAAAATCGTTACAGCCATTTTCGAATTCAAAAATATCATTCATCAGAAACTACTATTGATTTGAGGGCTAGGGTAAAACTAAAAATAAATTCCTGAGGTATTTTCCTATACAATCTAAATATCACGTTTGATCAAAATACATCTAATCTCCTGATTTGAGAAAGCAAAAACTATATTAAAATATATTTCTATTGTTTTAAACTATAACAAAAAATAATGATTATGAGCATTACAGCAGTATTTTGGGGGTATTATTTCTCATCGATGATTACAAGTACTTAGAGAATACTGGATTGGGTCCATTTCCTAAAATTACAGATATTGTTTTGAAATAATCTTACTAAACCATTTTGAATTGAATGATTTTTACACAAATCCAATAATTCAATAGTATAATAGTTCAGATGAACTGTGGGTTATTTCTGCAAATGATGTATCATGTTAATTTCCACGCAGACCTTACACGCTAGTGCGGATGCATTTAATCTTAATCCATTCAATACTTTAACGATTAATTTATTAATAAAAATATTGTTTAACCTACCAATTAAAATTACTTATTACATAATCTACTGTAGATTAGCTCTATATTTAGTCCTCACACCCACCGATGAAGATTTTTAAGTCCCTAATGTTTTAATACTTATTGAGAAGAATAACTAAGGTTCATTCTCAATGGGCTCATGATTCAAAACGCTATAAATTTGATTATTAAAAAATAACCATTAAACTTGTTGGGAGCCGACAACATGTGAACAGAGTGCTAGAGTTGAAACAATGGCTTCTGTACTGATCATGTAAATTCCAGTTAGGGATGAATGACCCGGAGCTTATTCAGGGACAAACTGACTGACTAGCGGGACAGTTGTGTCCGATACTTACATCAGAGGACGTTGTCAAATTAAAGACCTCTGCTTGGTTCAGGAATATGGTAAAGATAGGGCAGTTTGCTCAGGTGCAGATATCATGTATCAAGTATCCTCTTTTGTAAATAATTGTATATTTTGTCTGTTTGTTTGTAAGTGATTATTTATTTTGCTTAAACATCTAACAATAATATACATGAAGAATAAAACGAGAAACATATAGGACAAACAGTTAACACCAGCCCCGAGGGGCTCTCGAAAACATACACGACATTGAAACATATAACAAAACTTCATACAGAAATACAATGACGCCCTGGTGGGCTGATTAATGCTTTCAGTAGGTTAAGGGTGGGAAAATATATTTAAAAAACCCACCCCATAGCACATGAAGGGTCACCAGGACCTTAAAGAATACAAAAAAGTACAAGGGAGAGGGACGAAGCGGAAGCAGGGGAAAGAAACAAGAAACATGGGGAATTGTATATTTTATATTTCAAGTTATTAAATTAGTTAGTTATATATTAGTAAACATCTCTTGTATTATTTAAATATGTGCATGTGCTCCCATCCTCTATGAACTGGTGACCGGTCATAACCAACTTAACAACATTATGACGAGTCTCCTATACCCCACTCAATCAACACATAATTCCCAAAGAATGACCCGAGCCCTTGAATCATGACACCTTGTTTGGACAGGGAAGGTGTCATCACTCCTCCTCTGACACAGGTCCAGTTTCAGAGTCAGACTGGGTACGCCTCAAATACGGCACTATAGTATATACATGACACCCGCTTCGCTGGTCGCATGGGCTAGCGCGCTACTCTCGCAGTATACTAGATTGCTGATAACGTGGAGGTTGAGGTTCAAATCTCGGTCGCGTATACTGAGGGTTGTTTCTCCAAAATGATTTTCTACACTTCCTCTAAATATAAATTTCCTAATCCCTAAAGCCATCAGCGTAATTAGTACATAAGCGTATAACCCAAAAGGCAGTAAGAACGTGATGCTAAAAAAAAATTACATGACACCTATATAAACTCGAATGGAATGTCCCAGTTTCACATATGAAACAAATCCATTCCATTGTTATCTAAGTATGTGTCGTCCTGTGTTTAGTGTAGCGCCACACACGAGGCGCGCTAAGTCTGGCTATGAAACTGTCTCTTAGTTGAGGGAGATAAATAATTATTTCATAGAAACAATGTGTGTGTATTGACTCACTGTAACCCAATAAAACTGTGTATTGTTTTGGATCTACTTTTTTTTAGCGAGTAAATTCAACACTAGGGCGGTTAACTAATTATTTATCCTCTTTGGTGGCTACATGGTCTTAGGAGTCACTCTCACGGTAGATTTGACTGCCGATGATGGGGAGATCGGGGTTAGAGTCCCGGTTGGGTCTACTGATGAGGGTTTTCTTTAAATATTTTTCCACTCTCCTTCCTAGCAAGTGTTGTTAGATTATATCTAAAATGCTTCATTCCTCATCCCTATGTCATTAGAGTAATTATCATACATGCGTGTTACCTAAACACTTGGTTAAACACGTTGATAGAAAGGTTTTATGGATAAGTAAGTTCTTTTTAAGGAAGTGCACCCACATCATTGTAAAGATGTGAGGGAAAAATTACAGTGAAAAATCATTTGCGAGAAACAAATCCTGGATATTCTGGCCAAGATTTTAACCTTTACCTCTTCGTCTTCGACAATCCAGCTTGTTGCGAATCTGACGCTTTAGACAATGCAACCACCGGTGTTGGCGGCAAATTATGCTTATTATTATTACTATTATTATTATTAGCACCTCTTCTTACTACCCGTTCGGGCTATACGTACTTACGCTAATGTGTAATGGTAGGGTGATTGTGAGATTGAAATGGAGGACCTACAGTTTAACGTGGGATCCGAACCACGGCGGAGACCTGGCATTCCACACATTTACAAGTTGTGATTAATACGCGTCTTGTCAGAGGTGAAGGAAGGGTTTGACAATCAGATAAATCTGTGCCGGGACCGAGGATTGAACCCCGGACTCCCAGCACAGTAGTCTGACACCTTACTTACCCTTAGACCGCCATGTCACCATGACTTTTGCTAATGTAAATATAATAGATTAGGGGGGGGAGGGGTATTTCACTAGCATTGCGTTGGAGGAAGGTCGAGGAAGCTATCAATAAACATAATAGCGGAAAAATATATGTTATGACCCTATCGAGATTTGAGCCTTATTTAATTCTTCCTGCCAACAGTGACCAAGTGTAAGGTGAGTCTAATGCCCAATACCACTTGGAAATAGGTTTGAAAAAATATTTTGTGGAAGGTGTATGGGCTAAATTAAACCATTTTCGGTAATCCAAAATTAATAGTATAGACACAAATACAACAATTACTACTAACCTAATAAAATAAATTGTCCAGTGCTTAAAACAACTTAATTATTTTCAATTTCTTTTCTCACAATTTGGTACATTAACCAAAATAATTATATTAGAAAAGTTTGATTTAATGATCTTGTGTTTGAAAAGTATTATTATAAAAATATGTTAGTGAACTAATAACTATTCTGCTATTTGTGATTGGATCTCAGATAAAAAATAAAATAAACCACTATTGTTATTTTATTCAGGTAATACTCACAATTGTTTGCAAAGTCAGGTATTTGATTTATTTTGACAATGTTAGTTATGGTAAGGTGGAACTACTTTCTATAAATATATACATAAATACGCAAATATCGTACTCATAAAGCATACAAATGAAAAAAGAATACTTTTCAAAACATTTGTATGAGTTTATACGCATCACATCAAACATTTATAAGATTTTAAGCAATCTAAAGAAACTTTCTTTTATTTTCAAAATGTTTGCCAGAATCTACTTCAACCAACAGAGGCATTCAAATAAGGTTCGATACAGTATCAGGTTCAAATATTTATTGAAATTATCAAAGCGATTAAGTTTTACCATTTCTTTTGAATTGTAATAATTTAAATATCAAAGAAGCTTTTCTAAAGAAAATAAAACTTATTTCGCTGTAGACGGTATTTCAGAAAATGTATTACAAAGCCTTTAAAATAGAGGTGCATATTAAAATAGATTTATTTAATGAGTGTTTTTTTACCACTGCGTCTTAATGAACGTTTGGCTATATGTTGTTATTATTATTATTATTATTATTATTATTATTATTAGCACCGTGTCTTACTACCCGTTCGGGTTATACGCACTTACACTAATGTGTTATAAATCTGTGCCGGGACCGAGGATTGAACCCCGGCCACCAGCACAGAAGTCTGACACCTTACCCCTAGACCACCAGGTCACCGTTTGGCTATATGCTTAGGTACTAATTCTGCTAATGGTTTTAGGGATTAGGAAGGTAATTTTTTATAGAAAGTGTACCTGAATTTTCGTGGAGGCGGAGTGGAAAACCATTTTGCGAAAACCAACCTCAGTACACCCTACCGGGATTCTAGCCCCGATCTCTCCATCATCAGCAGGTCAGTACACGAGAGTGACGTCTTAGACTATTCGGCCATTGAAGTGGGTTATAAACATTTTAATTACGTTAGTTGGCTAGGGGACATAGAGGTGGAATCTAACGTAAATTTACCCGCATTTGGGTGGATGGAGAGAGATTAACTATTTTATAATAAGTCTTAGTACACCCGGCTGAGATTGAAACCCAAACCTCTCTATCATTGGCAGACCAACCTAGATGATTGTGAAATTTAGTCCGTGCGTCCACAAATATGAATTTTAAATTATCTAATTAATACAAGTGTGAATTTTAGGTGAGCGCACAATAATTCGAACTTATAGAGGTTAGAAAGGCATATCTTTCTCTTGACTAGGTGGCCGATATGGTTGAACAAAAGTGACCATATTACTGTTATTATTATTATTATTAGTAGTAGTAGTAGTAGTAGTAGTAGTAGTAGTATTAGTAGTAGTAGTACCGCGCCTTACTACCCGTTCAGGTTATACGCACTTACTCTAATGTGTAATGGTAGGGTGATTGTGAGATGAAATGGAGGACCGACCTACAGTTTAAAGTGGGATCCAAACCACGGTGAAGCCTCCGAATTCCAACGATTTTCAACCCTTTTCAACTCTGCACACCGAACAAGGCGCCAAAATCGGCCAGGAAAACTACCAATTCTTTTAAGGGGAGATTTTATCTTTAAAAAAATATATACTATGCATATGTTTAAAAGTTCAATAGTTACAATTCTAATGTCGATCATGAATCTAAACAGATTTATTTCTATTCCTCAAATTATATCAAGCTTTTTTTTAACTGGCTCATTATCTTTTGTTTCTTTTGTCGTGCCAACCTCAACGGATTTTTAAATTAATCATTTGAAATGGTGTAACCCCGATTTTCACTATAGAAAATTTTTCTGAACAGAAACATGCTTAGTCGTCTCACTAACTATACTGGTACAGTCATAATAATAGTGTAATATAATTGTATCCTGCATATGTGTATTATTTAAATTAACAGTTTTACTTGTTTATTAGCATTATAATTACTTTTATTTACCCGCATCGGTGGTTGAATGGTCTAACGCGTCACTCTAATGTTAGACTGGATTCCCGGTGATGGAGACATTGGAAATAGAATCCCGGTTGGCTTTACTAAGAATTCTTTTCCTTAAATTAATTACCGTATTCTTCCACGCACATTCGGGTACATTTCCTCTGAGTTTTTCTTCTTCATCCATACTACACTAGCGTTATTTATGTGTGTGTAATCCTAACGGGACTGGGACGCAGTAAAAAAAACCAATATTTTCCTTTAGCCTGATTGGGCTACACATAAATATTAATTATACTAATATATTAGGGGTGAGGCAGGCTGAGCTTAAAGAAATTATACCTACATTTGCGTGGAGGCAGAGTGTAAAATCACCCTCTCAGTACATCTGAACTGGATTCAAACCCCGATCTAAATGTCATTGGAAGTCAAATTTAATGAGAGTGTGACGTTAGAGACTACTCGACCACCGAAGTGAGTAGCACTTATTTTTACTTATTATTATTATTATTATTATTATTATTATTATTATTATTATTATTATTATTATTATTAGCACCGCGTCTTACTACCCGTTCGGGTTATACGCACTTACGCTAATGTGTAATGGTAGGGTGATTGTGAGATGAAATGGAGGACCTACAGTTTAACGTGGAATCCGAACCACGCTGCAAGCCTGGCGTTCCCCACATTCACTAGATGTCTTGTCAGAGGTGAAGAAAGGGTTTAGTAATCAGATAAATCTATGCCGGGACCGAGGATTGAACCCCGGCTGCCAGCACAGAAGTTTGACACCTTACCCCTAGACCGCCAGGTCACCTTATTTTCACTTAAAGCTGCTTTAGATTATGTCTAAGTCAATAGTGGCCAGTAGGTTACATGCACTAATTAAAAAAATCTCATTGTGGTGGCCATGCGACCTATTCGCCGGATTTGCAATAGAGTGTATTTTTCGGTAATGACCCGCCTCGGTGGCTTAGTTAGCTGACGCTCTGGTTTCGTGTTGATCTAGACTGCCAAGGATGGGGAGATAGAGGTTTTAATCTCGCTCAGGTGAACTGGGTGTGGTTTTTTCTTAGTGGTTTTCAATTCTACCTCTACGCAAATTCGGGTTCACTTCCTGTGTATTCAACCTTCCCAATTCCTAACCCATTTGTGTAGCTAGTACTTAAGCGTGTAAACCGATCAGGTAGTAAGACGCGAGGTGCTAAGTATTATTATTATTATTACTACTGTCGGTAATGTGGAGGTAAATATTCATATATCTGCATGGTGCACTAGGGGTTGTTTTCTTAGTGGTATTTATCATTGTAGGTTCCTCACCCTTATCATGGTGCATTTCCTCTTTTAAAAAAACCTTCCTCGTCCTAGTGCCTTACGGGATGGCCAGACTGTGCGAGCGAGCGACTATAATATATATATATATATATATTAAAATACTTCAATGTTATAATCAAAGTAGGCCTTTACAAATAAGAATCACCATTAGCGTGGAGAGAGGATGAGAAATCCATAAAATTAAACCACTTGTCAAAAACCACCCTCAATTCACTGAGCCAAGATTCGAACCTTTGACTCCTCGTCGACAAATATTGAGAGCTATTCGCTAATCACACGCTCGCTCTCTCACACGCTTGTCAGTCTGGCCGAAACCTTAGTCGTTAATAACAATGGTTTCAAGTGAACTAACTACAATAAAAAAAGGCTAAGGTTAAGTTTAACACGAGTGAAAGTTTTTATTTTTTTCAGTCTTATTAACAAAAAAGCCTTTTTTTTGGCCAAAATAAATAAAGCACACTTTCTAAACCAACCGAATATATAAGCACAAAACCTAGTTAAATATTTAAAATAATTAAGGGCTAAGAGTGGATACAAACCAGCCCCTAAGAATATACTTATAGAGTTGAAACATCAATGTCATTTTGATCTCTCAGATGTACAGTATCGTAATTCAATTTATTTGATTTTTTTCCTAGAAGTTTTTTTTTTTTTTGTTAAGAGATGAAAAGCAAATAACACTTTTCTCCCGCCATGAAGGAGGAGGATAAATCCGTTTTAAAATGTAATTCCCATCTATCGCGTCTCTAAGGAGACACGTAGAGAGAAGCGCGAGGAAAGGAAGGTTGAAGAAGGTAAGAGAGGCTTGATCTAATTCTCCAAAGGGGAGATATATTCTTTATCATAGCTTGACTTCTTGGTCCGTGACGTCCCTTCACGCTCTGCTCTGCAATTTCTCGAAACCCACATCACCTACCTCCCCCTCCTCTCACCCCCGTAGATGGAAATCAGGGACACTCCTAGAACAGGAGGGAATCAAGTGCTTCCTATTTCATGTATATGTCAAATAAAACTATAAACTCCAATATAATTATAAAAGGAAAGGTTTTGTCTGAAAACTAGAAAAAGTTACCTGATCTACTTTCACATATATAGGCCTACACTTCAAGGAATGTTATGATCTGACCCGCTTCGGTGGCTGCTTGGTTTAACATTCTAATCTCGCATTAGACTCAACTGCCAATGACAGGGACATCGAGGTTGGAATCTCAGTCGGGTTTACTGAGGTTTGTTTTTCAAAAATAGTTTTTCACTCTCCCTCTCCATGCAAGCGTACGTACACTTACTCTAAATATAATTTTCCTAATCATTAGCGTAGCGTAGCTAGCACATAAACTTATAGCTTGAACTGATATTATTAAGACGTGATGCTAAAAAAATATATATACACTATATGATATGCAGTTCTCAATTTTGATAAACACCTATAAAATAGCATTTTGTAACGGCTAACTTCCTTAAAATACTACGTCTGTCTGGAATGGTTAAGTCTAGGATCGTTGGTTACGCTTTCAACGCCAATTGTTGGTATCGCTAACCACTAGGTGTTCACCTTTAGCTTGGGGAAACGGTCGAGCGGTCATTAAGGTAAAACAGGGGTCTTCAACCCACTGCCCGCGACAACTTATTTTTGCGGCCCACTGGCTCATGAACAAAACAACATTTCTTCAAGAGAAAAAATGACAAATATATATATATATATAATACAATTACATAAAATAAATGCATTTTTTACGTTATTTTATAAACGACTTTTGCTTTTTACGTGAAAAATAGTATTAGGTTTTTATACAAATGTACTTTGAAACTAAAAATGACAACTATAGTTTACAAGAGAAATCATGCTTCTTTTTACAATTAAAAATCTAAATAAATGAAAAAACAACAAGAGAATACACTTCACGAGAAATCTAAAATTTTACCTGTCAGAGGCAGGCCTAATCCTCAATACATAGTCTGATTATAAGTGTATAAGAATGAGCTGAAACAAATATTGTAATATGTGTTCAATCCAAATAGTGCAGGTACAGTACTGCGGCCCACGAGCCAACAAAAGGCAAACACTTTGGGCCTTGGACATAAAAAGGTTGGAGATCCCTGGACTGTCAGGGAAGGGCGTAAGATATGACTGAATTAGACGAGAATATCTTGCGTTTGATGTTTATTGGACGGTAAGTGTAAAGGTAGTAAAATGACAATAATGTGATGGTAGGCCATGAAAAACGTAATTTAAAAGGGAACAGCTTAGTGTCGGTAGTTTATATGATAGTCAGAGGGGGGTCGGACGAATAGGGCGGCTGCCCAGGCAACCATTTCGAGTGGGGTGACAAACAGAGCACCAACCTAACCTAACGTATCCTGGAAGTAATAGCGGACTTGCTAAGCATAGAAATCGTTAACTTGTTGATACTAACAGAAGATTTGAAAATATTTCTATAGTTTTTGTGGTAGATAAAGTAGAATATAGTAGGCCACCATTCTTAAAACGTTATTTTACAACCTCCATCTGAGAAAATCAAGCCCTAAAACCATGATTTTGCAATTATCTCGTAAATCGTTAATTATATCAAAGTGTTTGTTATAGTAAATAAATAAATGGGGAAGCATTGTATATCAAACATGCTCTCATAGTTTTATTTTGAGAACTGTTTTCATACAATCTTGCAGTGAAACTTACTTAGAAAGTATGTACTGTATGTAAAGACGATGCTAAGCACGGCTGAAGTACATATGAAGTAGATGTTTCTGGACTTGTTTGCCAGGACGATCGGGCGGCCCAATTCCAATAAATGACTCAACACATTTGTGCCGCAGAGAAGTCAAGCAGCAGTCTCGTCCCAAGCAGGCATCGACTGTACTTTTATCATGCTTCGATGATATTTCCTCAGGATGGCACGACGTGCATGGACTACCAAGACTAGCACGTGAGGGTATTTCGATATTGCTTTGTTTTCACGACAAAATATGGCGGCCCTAGATTATCTGGATTTAGATAAGTCAACTACTCAATTAATATACATTGGTGTAATATAACAGATCCAGACGAAAGGTCTATTATATACTGATCAAACCTTTTTAAATCGTCGGTAGGGTTAAAATATTTCTGGTTATTTCTCCTCATGCTCTTTCACTCGTTTGTCATTGTCCCAAATTAAGTTTTTATATTTTTTATAATAGTATGATTATTGATCCGTTCCAATAGATTCGCTATTCCACACTGAAAGCCACGTTTTTCATTATTTTAACAAATCTTTGTTCATTTATGATCAATTTCGTTAACTTCACGAGCCAAATCGTCATAATAGAAGGCGGTGGATGTAGATTTTTAAAAAATTACCCGCCTAAGTGACGTAGTTGGCTAACGCGCTAGTCATGTTGAGCTCGACTGCTGAGGACGGGGAGAACGAGGTTCGAATCTTGGTCGGGTGAACNGGGGGGGTTCCTAAATTGTTTTTCACTCTCCCTCCACGCAAATGTGGGTCCACTTCCTCTAATTCAACCTTCCTAATTCCTAATCCATTAGCGTAATTAGTACTTTAAGCGTATAACCCGAACTGGTAGTAAGACGTGGTGCAAAATAATAATAATAATAATAATAATAAAATAGATAATTTTCATATGCCGCCAAGGTTTCGTAGCTCTGAGTCAGAGTTCATCACGTGACTGCTAGTTAGACGACATCTGATAAACCTGACTTGGACTTTCCTTCAACCATAATTGTACTTGACTGGTACTTCAGCCGTGTTTAGCATCGTTCTTGCATACCGCTCTAAGAGCTTGAACTGTACGTACCAACGTACTCACAAGAGACTGGAGTCACAATTCACTACTCACTTGATAGTGGCGATAAAAAAAAACCCGGGAAATCCTCATCAAAATATTTTGATTAGGTTATAAAGCGGGGAATTACCTGTAGGAATCCCACTTTTAAACAGTAGTAGAGCCACTGTCTCAAAACTTAATTGGATTTATAGGCCTATATGTTACACTTAGATTCATACAAACAAAATATAAACAAATTTAAATAAAGAAGTTACGTTTTCCACTAGATAATAGAAATCCCACTAGCCACCGTTTGATAATTTTAAACGCCAGACTCATTCTGAAAAAAGCTGAATCTTGTTGGAAAACTAAAGTACTAAAATCCCGAAAGATCTCTTAGTTTACATGTTTAACACTCAAAAAGGGAGGTTGCTTCCCTTGCAGGCTATATTTAGCAATGAGCTCAAGGCATAATACACGTGTTTAGGATTTGAATTACTAAACGATACCCATCTTTCAGAAATGTCAAATGATTTTGTTTCTACTCAACCTTCTTTGTGATTGAATAAAATTAAATCTGAGTCATGATATCAAGGATTGTTTTAGAGTAAAATATATTTAAGTACTGTACATTGAGCTTGATAAAGTATCCTTACATTGTTTTGTTATCATTAGCTCAGAGAATAATCTACGATTCAATCATTTATAAATGCCAACTTTGTTGAAGAAAAACTAAATTAGTTTGAACTTTGTAAAGATGAACACAGTATGTATTCTTTTGTTATTTACCTTCTATAAATGAATCAAATTTAATCAAAATCGTTTTAGGGTTTCTTTTGTGGTTAGGAAGGGAGGAAAATAACCTTATTATATTTGTTACTAAAATAAGTAGAGTTTTTTTATAAGTTCATTTTGATAATCAGGCTAGATTGATACTTATACATTTCTAAAGACAGGATGTATGGAAAATTGGAGAAACAGAAATATCGCAGTATTATAGTGTTGTTGACATTTGACTTAGGAGCTTTTTAATTGGTAATGTAAGCCTACTTATACTCCTTGCGGGCTAAATGAGTGGTATTTGATAAACATTATTTGTTATTAAGTTCTCGGATAAATTGAGCTTTGGTATTCCTTACTTCAAGTAAATTATATCTGCACCAGGGAACATGACGTTGGCTAAGGTAATAAGCTCGTCTGTTAAGGTTCACTGATGACAGGGGGTTTGGTGTTCGAATATCGACTAGATGTGCTGAGGTTGGGTTTTAATAAACTATTTTGCCTTCTTCATCTAAGTAAATACGAGTATAGTTTCCTATTTGAGTGTTGTAAATCAATGGATAGACTATATGGGTAGTAAGAATCGGTGCACAAAAATGTAAAATTATTATCAAACTTGATTTCTTCACGTTTATATTTATAATCCTCCATTATAATTATGATATAATTATTTATAAATATCAAGAATAAAACAGTGTTCTTGTAAAATACATGCCAAAAACAACTTTTCCGGAAGCAAATATATGTGCATTTTTGTTAAAATTTTTGAGATAGTATTTTTCTTTGCTTACTTTCTTTATGCTTTGAATATATGATAAACTAAAATAACTTTATGCAAATATAGAAAAATTATCCCCTGTCATGTATATGAACACTAGTCGCCCGAGAACTAGCCGTGGACAGTTTTATCATCTTAGCTATCCGGAATCTCTTCCATTAAAGCTAGTCATTAAAATAGATTAACTAACTTGGAGGAACATTCTTCCATGGCTGCATGATATAATTCTAAACGGTTTTCCACTCTTACTCCGCGCAAATGCGGGTTCACTTCCTCTAAATTAAACCTTCATAATAACTAGTACGATAGTGTAATTAGTACATTGGTGAATGACCCGAACTAGTTTTAAGGTGCGGTGCTAAAAAATAAAAACAAAAAAGAGACACCAGATTACTCAGTTGGCAGGGCAGTCTGAACGTAATACCGGATAGCCAGGATTCAAATCTCCATCCGGGTCTCATTTTTCTAAATTTACACAAATAATCCATCGAAATATAATTTTAAAATACGTGTTTATTTAAAATAATTTTTCTTGCAAATTAAATTTATTCTACCTTTAACGGAGCATTCAATATAGAACTACCTGCTTCGGTGGCCACATGGCCTAAGGCATAAGTATCGCAGGAGTTTAGATTATCGATGAAGGGGAGATTGGGGTTCGAATCCTGGTTTGATGTATTGAGGGTGGTTTTCCTAGATTATTTGTTATCTCCTTCCATACAAATGCGGTTCCGGTTCTTGGAGCAGGTCACGAGGAACTTGAACATCATCAGGCTGACTGGTATTGTCTTTCTCGACGTGGAAAAGGCTTTCGACCGTGCTTGGCACGAAGGGTTGCTTTTCAAACTCCTCTCCCTGAACCTTACTCTTCTACCTAGTTAAGGTTGTACCATTCAACTTTATATTCGGGTTACCTGGTAGTCTAGGGGTAAGGTGTCAGACTTCTGTGCTGGGGGTCCGGGGTTCAATCCTTGGTCCCGGCACAGATTTATCTGATTGTCAAACCCTTTCTTTTTCACCTTTGAAAAGACGTGTATTAATCACAACTCGTGAATGTGTGGAATTTCAGGCCTCCGCCGTGGTTCGGATTCCACGTTAAAATGTAGGTCCTCCATTTCATCTCACAAACACCCTAACATTACACATTAGCGTAAGTGCGTATAATCCGAACGGGTAGCGAGACGTGGCGCTAATAATAATAATAATAATAATAATAATAAACTTTATATTCATTTATCAACGACTAACTCCACCTGTTGCCAGTCAGAGTCTATCGCTACAACTTAGAAGAGTCGTGGTCACGATGATGGTTCCGTCGGACTCTCCCGCTAGACGCAGATATATAAAGTAATATCAACACTAATTGTCGGCTTCAAGGATGTCACTGACTAAGTCAGATAATTTAATGTATGTATATTGTTACCTCAACTTAAGAAGGAGCGACACTCTTTAGTCAGTTAACTTCATACCTGAGGATGTGTGTTTAGTTTCGTCCTTTTAATTTAATGATTCCATTCTTGTCCTGGCTATATACTGAGTTATTTCTTAATGAATAGCCCATACCTTTCTACTCGGTCCTTATGGCTGGTATTTTCAATGGAGTGTATCCCACTCTCTGGCCTGTGTGATCACGTTTCGGTCTAGTATACCACCAGTATAAAACTAATGAGTTTAGGTTATCCAAGACCTAATATCTCGACCTAACTGGGTAACTGTATGTTGGATCTATGAAAATTTGATTATTGTACATCGCCCTGATTGGGGTGCGCAGCAGGTGGGCATGCCTCTGCTTGAGGTGCGGTCCGCGCCTAGCTATATCGTACTGGTGTTCGGCCCCCTTCTGGTGTCACTCGAGATTGAAACATAGCTTTGTTTTTGTTATATAATGTATGGTAGGAGCTACAATAATTCGGACAGTACTAATTAATAACAAGCCTGTCTTGATTGTTTAAGGGGATTAAAAACCTAAATAACGTATTTATATTCAAAATGCTCAATTTGTTTCAATAGTAGAGACTTATTAGCTGTTAACAGTTACTCTTATCAACTCGTTCTGGCTAGCACCGCTAGTACTTATTTCCTCCTAATTCTTAAAACAAGATCGTACGGTTATTTGTATTCGTGATCCATTTATTCAAATCTCTTATAGCTAGTCAGTCTCTTAACTCTTAGATGTTTGCTGCTGCAGTTTTTTATAGTTGTTTTACTATACCCACCATTTAATTCTACTGATTAGGGTGTAGAATGGATTTGTCTCATTGACAGTCCTTTGTTTTAGTAGGATATCATGTTTCTTCTTTTAAGAGTGTAGTGATAATTTATATATTTCTATCCAAGGGCCGTTGTCTTGGTAGATATTGGTTGATTGGAGCCTCACGCCAAGCTATTTACTGGGAGTAACTTGGTTGGTTAACTGATAGCTAATGTAAGCTTATGTGAAACTTACTTTTTGCTCACTAGTAGGTATATTATGGAAAGTACGGTTTGTACTATTCCTAGTAATATTGTAATTGTTATGCCTTGTTTGGATAATTCAACTTGCATTTCACTCTTATGTCTTGCATGTTTTAATCTTTTCATTAATATTTCCTTGTAATTAGTGCCGACGCTTCTACTGCTAAATAGTAGCGCCGCTGTAATATATATCGTGGTCTGTGCAAATTGTACAGGCAAAATTTAACTTGACAATCATAAATCCTTCTAGGTGACAGGTAAACAACTATTAATCTTGAGAATTCTTTATCATAATTTTGATACTGAATATATACAGTACAGTACCTAACTTCTGTTGATGACCGGAGACGATATTATTTTAATGGACGATTGGTGTGTGTGTGTGTGTGTGTGTGTAGCCCTTGCTGGTAATACTACAAGGTGTCGAAAAATGTATTATTATTATTATTATTATTATTATTATTATTATTAGCACCGCGTCTTACTACCCGTTCGGGTTATACGCGCTTACGCTAATGTGTAATGGTAGGGTGATTGTGAGATAAAA
>CABFVX010000156.1:175519-194591 GCA_902151425.1 Timema shepardi | reverse complement strand
CCTAAATGGTTTTCCACTCTCCCTCCACGCAAATGCGGGTTAACTTCCTCTAATTCAACCTTCCCAATTCCTAATCCGTAATTAGTACTTAAAGCGTATAACCCGAACGGGTAGTAAGACGCGGTGCTAAATAATAAATAATATTAATTTTTTTTCCTCCTTGTCTTAATATTAGTTTGGGTTGTACATATCATTAATTGGTACGCTAAGGATAAAGAGAAGTAATTTAGAATTTTAGAGGAAATGTAGCCGTATTTACTTGTAGGGAGAGTGGGAAAAACTTTAGGAAAAACACACCTTCAGTACACTCGGCCGGAATTAGAACCCCGATCTCTTCAACATCAGCAGACCAGTCTACCACGGGAGTGACGCCTTAAACTATTCGGAAACTGAAGCGAGTTGTCATATATTCTTACCTACTAAGTCCACACATTTGACAAAATATACAAAGGCGTGGTTAGCTAACGCGCTAGTCATGTTGAGCTAGACTGCCGAGGACGGGGAGATTGAGGTTTGAATCTCGGTCCGGTGAACTGAGGAGAGGTTTTCCCTAAATAGTTTTCCCACTCTCCCTCCACGCAAATTCGGGTTCACTTCCTCTAAATTCAACCTTCCCAATTCCTAGTCCATTAGCATAATTAGTACTTAAGCGTGTAAGACGCGGTGCTTAGTAATAATAATAATAATAATAATAATAAAATATTTATATTTAACCAATGAATTTTCTACACAGTTTAAACTAGCTCTACCTACGCTAGCAACATTCCTCGACACGCCATTGATGTAATCCTATAAACATGTGTTACATACTCACCGTTTCTGACTCCTCCATGACAATTAACGCAGGTATCTTCAGTATAAATAGAGGATTCTAGCAAATTTTAGTTCACATAATAAAAAGTCACCAAAACAAAACTTTGATCACAACTACGAGTCCCACCCTTCAAACGAATATTTGACGAGCGTCAGCCAATATTTTGTGAACGGTGAAAATGTTATATTGGCGAGTGTTGTTCCAAATTGTGACGTGAGCTTGCGCCTTTCGTCACGGGCTAAAAAAATAAACTCCCGTCACGGTTAGTGATCCGTCTTTGTCGACGATCGAGCCGACAATGTGATGGTTACGGAGCGATGCTGTTTGCTCCTGTGAATTTGAAACCATGGAACAGTGCAATTAGGAAGATGCGGTTCTTTGCTTTCAAGTTTCTTGGTAGTAACAGCTTCAGAGGTACTACAAAATAATGTAAAGAGAATAGAAAGTAACGCCAGATGGAGACAGACATCTTATTGGCTGAGTTTGTGACGTCACTCGGTAAACAAGCCAGCGCGTTAAATACACAAAGCTATATGAAAGACCGATTGAGTTAAAAATTAGGTCACATTTTGGAAGTTAAAATAATAAATAAACCATTAAAATCCACACCAATGTCCATTTAACGTGTTTTTTTTAAAAATTTAGCACCGCGTCTTACTACCTGTTCGGTTTATACGCTTTAATTTACTCATTACGCTAATAGATTAGTAATTGGGAAGGGTGAATTAGAGGACGTGAACCCGCATTTGCGTGGAGGGAAAGTGGAAAACAATTTAGGAAAAACCATCCCCATGTTCACCCGACCGAGATTCGAACCTCGATCTCCCCTTCCTCAGCAGTCGAGCTCAACACGACTAGCGCGTTAGCCAACTACGCCACCGAGGCGGGTCATTTAACGTTATTACTTTATTTAAAAATATATATGTTTGGTTGTTTTCATGTTAAAATACAACTGTTGTGTAATATGGTTTTAGGGTTATATTTAAAGGAAGTGTACCCACATGTTCGTGGAGGGAGAGTGGAAAATCATTTTGGAAAACCTCCATCGGTACACACGACCAAGTTTCGAACCTCGATCGTTCCGTTTATTGGTGGTCTATTCTACTGCGAGAGTAGCGCCTTAGACCATACGGACACCGAAGCGGTTAATGACATAATCAAATTCCTCCAAGGAGTGCTACTTTTCTATTCTCTTTACAATGTTTCAAAGAACCTTTATAGATAATGCTTATAATTTGTATTATCTATTCAAATATTTTGTGGTTGAGTATAAAATAATTCAAAACAATCAAAGTTCAGTCATATTCAGAAAGGAAGAAACTTTTTAACAGTTTTGAAACATTATTTTTATATACTTCTAGGTAATGTAATGTGATCTGTGAATGCAAATTTCAATAAATATGATATTATTATTATTATTATTATTATTATTATTATTATTATTATACTAAAACCCACACAGCTGACTCACTCACTTACTCACTGTCATTGATGTTTACCCACTTCCAGATGAGCTAGAAACTTGAAATCTGGCAAACTTATAGCTTTTAGCCTATAACCGAAGGGTAGATTCCAAAAAGCTTTTAAAAAAAATTTTAGCCCCTGAAAAAAAATTCAAAATAGCGAAGCAACTTTAAAGTCGGTGTGGACCTTTCTTTGGAGGTTTCTTGTGGCTAAACGGTAAGACCTATCAAAAATAGGCTATGGAATTACATTATTTGCAAAGATAACTCTCTGGGGGTTAGTGGCGTAGCCCCCAACGAGCAAAGCGAGTATACCATTAAAATGACACTAATGATATAGAGCGTGTTTCATGGTTAACCGTCAAATAGTATGTTTGTATTTTCTAAAAGTCCCTTCTTACCATAATCCTAATTTACGTGTCTTACTAGGCAAAAAAGTTACGATTGCTTATTTTTTCACAACATCTTAGGCCACTAACCATCGGGGCTTTCTGCGTATTCTCACTTAAGGGGTAGGAATGGGGAAAACAAAATTGAAGGAAATGTACCCGAACTTTCTTGGAAGGAGAGTGGGAAACAATTTAGAAAAAAAACCTTTTCAATACAGCCAGCCTGGATTCGCACCCCAACCTTCGGCCATTTGAAAAACGGACTTTACGAGCTAACCATTTTCTCTACGCGAACACCAATGTGGGTAGTAATAATAAGCACAATAGTTAATTAATTTTAATAAAATATTCTCAAGGTAATATAGTTTAAAATAATAAACAGGGTTCATAAATTAATCACACCATTAAAAGCTTAAAATAACAAATTTATTAAGACTTTTTAAAATGGAGTCAATAATTTGTGGACACATATGTAATATATTATAATTATAAATGCTATTTTAAAAAAAATTATGTAGTTTGCAAAAAAAATTTAATACTTCCTGTTGACTTATTAATTGTTAATTGACCACCATCTTGACTTTTTATGTTGAGTGCAACATTGACTTATTCAATAATAATCTATTTTAAGTGTAATCTTCCAATATTTTTATTGTACATTTATACTTTGTTTTTTTTACATGCATCATAAAAAATAATTACATTTTTTAGAAAAAAAATCAGCCACTAGGTGGCCGCATGGCCTAACGTGTCACTCTCACGATAGACTGGACTACCGATGACGGGGTGATCAAGGTTCGATCCCGATTGGGTGCACTAGGGTGACTCATCCTAAATGGTTTTCCAGTCTTCCTGCAAGCAAATGTGGGCACATGTCCTCTAAATTCAACCTTCATTATCCCTACTTCCTAACATATTAGTGTAATTAGTACATAGACGTATAGTCCAAACGGGCACTAAGACACGGTGCTGAAATTAAAATTTAAAAAAAATATAATTATTATTTATTGGTTAATATTATTGTATTAAATTACTACAAAAAAAAAGTTTGCAAATATTTTTTTTTCTAATTTCTTTCATTTTGACTTATGTAGTATGATTAAATATTTCATAATTTAAAATCCACCAAACATAAGACTTTTAGCTTAAATTTTAAACATCAAAGTATGATACTTTGCAACTATTGTATTTATGCTTATTTTCTAAAGAGTTTTGTTATTTTAACTGTATATTGAATTTTAATTCCAAAAAATATCTTAAACATTTTTCAACTTACTGTTTTCAGTCTATATTAAACTATATTTTTCAATCCTTACTTTTCAATCTGATAATTATTTAATGTTTTCTTACATTTGTATGACCCAAAAAATTTCAAATTTCTTTTCAAGATCTATCTTATGTATCGCTCCTTACCTAAAAACTATTTTTGAATATTTTTTTAAAAATATCAATCATACGTAGTCTCGGGTCTACTCACTTCATATGGTAGTTTATTTTCATTGATACCTGTAGAAAGAGTAATGAAGAGATTCACAAGTGAAGTCTAATCTAATTCTGCCTACTCCCGGTGACTCTACACAACAGGCCATGCCACTTGATATTACAAAACATGAATTATGGGTTGGAGAAATCAACCAACTCCTATATTTCGTTTGTAATTAGATCATGATGTCTCTGACGGCTGAATTTCCAACCCATGCTCTTCCAACATAATGGAGAGTTGTGTTTTTGGAACGGATTGTATCACATCATTCTAATAGGAATAATATTTTAGAAATACAAACGAGTGTATTTCTGTCAACAATGCTAATTTATCATATTATTAGTATTATTAGTACTGATTATTAGTAGTACTGATACTTTATATATTTTAAGTAGTTACGCGAATAGTAGACCTTCAAAAAATTATAGGTACAACATATTATAATATGTTATTTTCGTTACTTCAGTCTCAAGATTTCTCTTTGGATATCAAGTTGAAATCTTTGTTGTAGTTTCTCCTTGGATTTGAAGATTTTCCCTTGGCGAACAAGTTATAGCTTATAGAAAACCAATTAACACTATATTAAATAATACTTTGTATTCATAGAGAATAGGTGACCTGGCGGTCTAAGGGTTCTGTGCTGACGGCCGGGGTTCAATCCTCGGCCGCGGCAAAGATTTATCTGTTTACCAAACCCTTCCTTCACCTCTGACAAGACATCTTGTGAATGTGGGGAATGGCAGGCCTCCACCGTGGTTCGGATTCCACGTTAAACTGTAGGTCCTTCATTTCATCTCACAATCACCCTACCATTACACATTAGCGTAAGTGCGTATAACCCGAACGGGTAGTAAGACGCGGTGCTAATAATAATAATAATAATAATAATAATAATAACATAGAAAATAACCATTGCTCACATTGTTTAAGATGTCAGTGTCACAATTTCAACATTTAAAAAAATCTTCCCTAAGTATTCAATCGATTGTTTTGAATTTTAAACTCAAATCACTTAATTTTAGTAATTTTAATATTTGACTTGGTCAGGAGTAATAAATGACCAAATTAAATTTTCTTTATTTATATTCCCTTATCCTTACTACTATTTAATAAAACGGGAATACAAATAAAGACGTTATAATTGTGTCAAATCACTTAATGTAAGCTATTAAACGTAAAAGCATTTTAACTGCCACCATATTTAAACGTATGGACATACATGTTTCAGTCTAGGTTCAAATAATGTCCCTGTCCAATTTCGTTAAAATTGGTCCACCCCTTTGGAGATTATCGCTGAACAAATATCCGGATGGATAGTCGAAATGACAAATGGGCAAGCTAAAACAGGATCTTGCTAAACTTGCTCAATTATAAGTGACAGCTGAAGATCACATGTCCGGCACCTAAGCTCAGTCGGTAGCATGTCTGTCTACTTAGCTAAGGGTACCAAGTTCGATTCCCTGCAGGGTCGAAACATTTATAATTGATTAAATGTGAATATACTCTTTCACAGTGATGAATTAACCGCCGGAGACTGGATGTTTTGACTGTCATAGTCTTAAGTTGGATTATAAGGCATACAAAATTAGGATAGGCCAAGCAAACCGGTAATGGATAATAAAAGGCTTGAATAAAAAACTGACCCAGGGAACAAGCTAGAAACCGTAATAGATGTGAAAAAGCTGCTGATGACATTACTAAAGGTAATGTAAATGTCAAATAATATTCTATACCAGATAAGAGTTTTATTACACATTTAGAGCGGTACTCGCTCGTTTCGAAGATAGTTTGAAGCTATGAGTCTTGTTTACCATTGTTCCATGGCAGAGATAAGGACAGATGAGTGATGCGCATGCGCGAACGGTGTAGGTCTGGGGAACATGACGTAAAAGGGGGAGGGGCGAGTTTGATAACCTCATGGTTTTGATATTGTTTCAGTTCAGTAGCCATAAAATAGTCTCTCTTTCATTTCCACGTAATATCTACATTTCGAACAAATTTTCAACTCCGTTATGGTTTCCGAAAATAAATGGGGTAAATATCCTCAAAAGTCAAATTAATAATTTGTGCTTGTTTATTATTTGCTAGTGATGGTTTATTTTGCAGGGGAATAGTTGAAAATCTATAGTAGGGTTCTGGTACGAAGGAACATAAATCTTTTGTGGTCAACATTTATAACATTTTACCTTTTTTTATTCGCACCACGTCGTACCACCCATTCGGGTAATATACCTGTTTAATAATTATACTAATGTATAAGGGATTAGAAAGGTTAAATTTAGATGAAGTGTACCCACATTTATGTGGAGGGAAAGTAAAAAACCATTTAGGAAAACCTCCCACAGTGCATCCAAACAGGATTGAATCTTGACCTCTCCATCTCCGGCAGTCTAGTCTAGTGCGAGAGTAACGCCCTAGACCATGAGGTCACCAAATTGTATTTTACTTTATTAATAGTGTTATTTCTTAGATTTCGATAAAAATTTATTACATTTGATGGATATGGAAGATCCCATGACTTTCCTAACCGTCAAAAAACAGTTTCTTTCTATCTAAATAGGATTGTACGTTAATGTTTATGTCTGACTCTGACCTAGGAGGCTGAAGTTCATTTCCGACAAAAGGTACATTTATATCCTCGAAATAGTTTATTCTAGCAACACGTCTTACTACCCATTCGGGGGGTTGAATGCATTTCCCCCCTCCTCTGTGGCCAATGTGATGGGTATTGTGAAGGTTGAATTAAGACGAAATGTACCCGGATTTGCGTGGAAACGAGATTGGAAATACCTTTAAGAAAAATTCATCCTCAATATACTCAACCGGGGTTCGAACCACAATATCCCCATCATAAGCAGTCCAGTCTATCGTGAGAGTTAGACCATTTGTACTCCAAAGTGCGTTCGAAATGGGTGCTATTATCTATTCACCGTAAATTTGGCATTTTATAACAGTTTCAATTTTTTTTTGCGCCATGTCTTACTACCCGCCCGTGATATTCGCATATTTACACTTCTGGAGTTAGAATGAACATTTTATAAATTAGAGGAAATGCGTCCCTATTTGCGTAGAAGGAGAGTGGAGAACCATTTAAGGGGTCACAGCTGACTTCTGACAGTCAACATTTAGGTATATACCTTAATTTTGACTCTCAAAAGTGACAGCTGCTAAACACATGTTTTTTCAGATCATATGGTTTGGCGTAGGGATGCATAATTTGGTCTGGTAACTTTTCAAAGTTTTTAGCTGTCAGCTGTCAGTCAGCACCAAAGAAGCCATGGGGTTACTGTACCAATTCGGATCACCTATTCAATAATAAAAGTTTTATTTATGTATGTATCAAAAGTATTTATGTTTTAAAAGTTAAATATGTGGTTTTCCCAAATGAGTCAACATTTCGCAAACGGGTAGTACAACTCCGCGAAGGAGAAAAAAAAAACACCATTGCGATACAAAACAATCTAAATAAACTGTAACACAAATAGTACCATTGATATGACGGCCACTGGCTTGCACTAAAATAGAAAATTATACATGGCACGTTTCCCGCGTGGGTAAACACACTGTTTGATGGGTTAGGGAGGGATGGGGGTGAGATGTTGATTTGACCACTCCACCACCTCCCGGGGAGCTACGGACATCCATTTCCTGTGGTGACTTAATCCCATCTCCGGTCTATTCTAGCAGCGTTTTTCAAACTGTGTTCCGCGAAACCCTTGAGCTCGGACATAGTTATCCAGGCTCTAGGAGCAAGGGCGTAGAAAGGTAGGGGTCCGGAGCCCCCTGGGATCAACTGGACCCTCCTGGAATTGGTTGGACCCATTAAATGGGGTTCACAAGTACATATATAAACCTAATGTTTAAGTGTCTTAATCTTACCACAGTTTTAATTATATATGTCACCAGCCAAATTCTTTATAATTTAATGAATATTTTAATATTCATCTTCAAGATACACTTTATAAAACTTCCTATTGTAAAATTAGCTCTATCAACATTTAAGATTCTGTACTTTCTCATACATTCATATGGAATTGAAAAACAAGGAACGTTTCTTGGAATGAGCCCATTAAGAGGTGTTTGAGAAAATGAAAAATTAGTTTGGCTCTCACCTGTAAGCAGTGGATTATTTTTAGCACCGCGTCTTACTACCCGTTCGGGTTAAACGCGCTTACGATAATGTGTAGTGGTAGGATGATTGTGAGATGAAATGGAGGACCTACAGTCTAACGTGGGATTCAAACCACAGTGGAGGCCTGGCATTCCCCACATTCACATGTTGTGATTAAAACACGTCTTGTCAGAAGTGAAGGAAGGGTTTGGAAATAAGATACATATGTGCTGGGACCGAGGATTGAACTCCAGACCTCCAGCACAGAAAGTCTTTACACAAAACATTATCTGCTAGCAATGAACAGTTTGAAAGAAAGGGAAGGGTCCGGACCCAACCCCCTTCTCCCTAGAAAAATGGGCTCTCTACGCCCTTGCCTATGAGGCTATTTTATAAATATGTCTATATTTTTTCACACTAAGCAGAAGCATCAGTAATTAAAATTGCCAATTTTTTTCAAATCTAAATAAAAAACATCGGCCTTTATGTCAACGAATTGTCTTGAAAAGAGAAAGAACAACTAAGAGAAATTTCAAACAATTAGGTGACCTGGCCGTCATGGGGTAAGGTGTCAGACTTCTGTGCTGGGGGTCCAAAGTTCAATCCTTGGTCTAGGAACTGATTTATCTGATTGCCAGACCCTTCCTTCACCTTCGACAAGACGTGTATTAATCACAACTTGTGAATGTGTGGAATGCCAGGCCAAATATTGAAGCGCTCTGTGATCAAAATCAAGCCCACCCGAGCCACTTATAAATAAAGAAGTTGTGAAGTGTATTTTTTTAAATATATCTATTCAAGTATTAAGTTCTAAGACTTCTCAAGTTAAACTGCCATAACGGCGGGAGTTTAGGGAACGAATGTTTTTTGGCAGTAATTTTGCAGTTTTTACATTAAAACATTATTTGGTAAAAATATATCAAATAATTCTCCAGTAATAATATAGCGTTTGATATTCTTCACATGGTTACCTCAACAATACTTGAATATCTGTAAAGGATGTCCTGGAATTTAATGACAACGTTGTCTCTACATTTAAAAAGTTGCTCATCTAATGCCTCTATAATCATGAAATATATTCAAGAACTGCTTATATCAGCATAGGAAGAAAATTAAAATAGGTTTCTACTGGAGCAGTATTTTATTTATATTGGCCAGTAAAATGTTTTGCGACAAAAACTCACCCTACACTCCCACTTTAATATTAGTACAAATTTATGACGGCCTGTGTTTTTTCTGATAAAAGAGGGTTTATAGCATCAGGTGTTATAAAAGGATATGAACGTGTGGGCTTATACCTATATAACCAGGGCTGTATCGCAAATTATTTTAACCAATGTGACAGCACACTTCAAACTGTGATCTGTGAGACAAATTTTAGAATATTCTTTGTTTTCCACATCATAACATAGCATCAGTAATTATGATTACATTTTTTTTTAAATTTGAATAAACGACCTTCGCCATAAGTCCAAAAATAAGATTATCTGAAACCTATTTTGGTGATCAAATGGCATCAATCTCATAATAAACAGGAGTGCCTATGACGGGGATATTTGGGTTTGAATACTTGTTGAGTGTACTAAGGGTGGTTTTACCCAAACGATTGTCCACTCTCATACAGTGATTTCTAGTACACTTGTATTTTCTTGAGCAAGTTACTTATTCACTTTAATAATACAGAGAGAAGTAACCAATGTGCAATTGCTCAGTTTAACATGACAGGTTTTATAAGTGAGGCTTACAACCCTTTTGAAATATAACAAATTTCTATTTTAAAAAAATAATAGAGAAACTAAATGATACAACCAGCTAATCCAAGAAAATGTGTACTATTGGTATTTTATTACGATGATTCTCTATCTATGCACTAGTCCAATTTTCGAAGGAAGAACCTTAATTGACCACTAAAAAAAAGTTTCTTAATCTACTTTCATAGCTTCCGTATTCATATGTAGAATTTTGTGATCTACTTATGTACTCTATTACATTAATAACTCGAGAATTCATTGCCACACTTGCAAAAGTACACCACCCATATATGTCAACTAATTTTATCCAGTTCACCTCATTACATCCATCTAATATAGTCTTTGGTTGACACTTTTGACAGCTACTACTGTGCCTATAAAATATCTCTAATAATAAAGCAAAAATGTCATCAATTTGGATGCAAATGAAAAAGTTTGTTTTTTCTTATCTATTATTATTAATATTTAGCAACGCGTCTTACTACCCATTCGGGTTATACGCTTTAAGTACTAATTATGCTAATCGATTAGGAATTGGGAAGGATGAATTAGAGGAAGTGAACCCGCATTTGCGTGGAGGGGGAGTGGAAAACCATTTAAGAACAAACCATCCCCAGTTCACCCGACCGAGATTCGAACCTCTATCAACACGACTTGTGGGTCAGCCAACTACGCCACCGAGGCGGGTTTCTTATCTATTCTTCCTACCAAAATTGTGCTGTACACACAAAATGGTCTGAACCAAACCCAAAACATCACAGATTTGTTTATTTACTTTTAAGGTTTCACCATGTCAAAGTAATTTAGCATAAGTTCTTATAGAAAGGTCATTCTCACATGGAGGTAAGCTCTGAGAATAGTGCCATCGAATCTTCTAAAGTCTAGTTTTATCACTGTGTATATCTTTTGTGTGAGTAAAAAAATGGATTAAAATAAAACACTAGCAGATGCATTAGTATCGTCATTCTGAGCTACAAGGAATTATTATTAAAAACAGACACTATTTGCTTGTATAAAACTTTCAACTCACCAAAACTGCCCCATTTAATCAATCTTTTAGCTGCCAACCTCATTGACCCATGCTTACGCCACAACTAGACACAACCCAACGCATCAACAAACATCAACCAACTGGAATACAAGACTCGGGGCCGGAAAAACAGTTCTCAAAGTATAGTATATATAGCCTAAGGTGGCCTTAAGTTTCTCTCTTTATGGATTATCAACTAAGAGAAGGTAGCAAAATTGAGTAATAAAATTAATTATTTCAAAACTTTAAATTCGTATTGGAAAGTGTTATTAATAGTTGAGAATACATTTGATGAAAGGTTTAATCATGTTGCTTGAACATTTTAACCTAGCGCATTATGCTTGTGTTCTTATTTTATTGTTCTTTGAAATCATACCCATTCATTCTGGTTTTTCTATTTTTTTTCTTGTCTCGCTTACCTTTATTTGGTATAGGATAAGAGGCTACATTGTTTCTTCAAGACATCCAATTAAACTTATACTGTTTATTCAACCTAAATAATTTTATGAAATTATTCTCATTTTGCTCGTCTTTTCACACACATGAAATTACATAAGTAGCATTTTATCTAATTAATTTTATCTTATCATCAAATAATTTATGCAAACTTCCACCCTCTTTAAAAAAAATAATTTCAAACTATCTGTTGCTAGAGTGATAATCCAAACAAGTTGAACCGAAGCAAGAGCTATTTGGAAAAAAAAAATCTCATTCTCTAGTAAAGTTTTGTTCAAGGATAGCTACAAAGAAATACTTCCAAGAGATTGGACCAAGTCGGAGGTAGTACGCCTCGAGTGCCTAAACTTGAATGGAATGAGCTGGTTTCCCATTCCATTGTGGTCTAGGTAGGTGTCATCCTGCAGTTAGTATATCGGCACACTCGAGCCATAATCAGTCTATTAAACTGGTCCATTGTGTCATGTGATTGATCCATTTCACAATAGAATAATCTCATATCATCTCGAGAATATGTCAGCAGGTATTTTGTTCAAAGGTGTTTATTTTCTTACTGACAAGAATTCGCCTCAGACATCTAATATGAATGTGAACACACCAGAAGAAATTGGGTGTAGTGTCGGTCCACATCCTCGTTCATCTGCTTAAACCAGTGATTCCCAAACTGTGGTAGGGACAACAATTACTGGTGCTGCGCTGCAGTGGGAGAAACAAACCAAGCATACATAACTTGTAAATAAATTACACCTCATCAAATCCTATAGATATAGTACGACCAAGTCCAACCACATAATTATAAATAAATTTAATCCAGAACCAGATCTTCACTTAAATCTAAATAAGAATGAACCAGATATTAACAAACTATGCAAAAATATTCGAACACACCCTTATCACTAAATACTTTATTTATGCTTATGTTACAACTGTATTTTTTTTTCCACTCTTAATTTTGTTTTGGTTCCAACTAACAGATAAGTTTCATTTAACATCCATCATATATATTAATCTGTATTATATTTATTTGATACGTGTGCACTAATATACAATATATTGATTGAGTAGAAATGTTAAATGATAATAAATAAAAAACGGTTAGTGTATGATGTTATATCCTTAGGCACCATTAAAAATGTACCAAAATGTATCAAAATTATCTTCGTAGTACTCCTAATTACAGATATTATAGTAGTACGCCATTCAAAAAGTTTGTCAACCACTGGTTTAACCTATTAAAAGAATTTCTCAGCGACAAGGTTCTAACTTGATCAAATGAACAAATTGTGATTTTATGTCTTTACAACAGGTGAATGCTAGTGTGTTTCCTTAAAATTAATCCTCATATTCTAGGATTAAAACAAGTTGCGAACAAACCAACTAAACAAGCATCAATAAATTTTTATGTAGTACATACAAATGCTAGAAAAATAAAAATGTGTAATTTAACATAAAATATATTAGTGCATCTTCTACAGACACTATACTTAAAAAAATTGAAAGGTTAGATCCAAATATTTATATATATATATAAAAAACCCAGACAGGTTGCAAACAAAGTGTGAAAAAAATCCAACATAAATCACATATGAAATGTCAACAGACAGAAAGAAAATCTCATTTTATTTCATTAGACCCAGATTTGATTTAATTTAACTTTAAAATTCCCATTTTGAGGTGCACATGTTCGTGCACAGGGGCTATCAATTTTTAAATTTCAAACCCCTGCTTGTGATAAATATCACACATTGCTCACAAATATAAAAACTATTTTTTTTTATTAATATAATCAAAAACAACATATTACTATGAAGGTTTTTATGAATAGTTAGCTACTTACCTGAATGAAAAAGTATTGAATTAAATGCAGTTTATCTTTCAATGTGTGTGATGCTAAAAGTAATCAATTCTTCATCACCAGCTTTGGATATCACAGTGGGAAAAATAATAATTGTAAAATAGTTTCACAAAACACAAAAAGAAGTATTGTTAATAAGTTTGACACAAAAGTAAAATTTATTTTTAATATATTTTAATTTTGATTTAAACAGTTTTATATAGGAAGACCACTTCCTCAGATATATATTAAGGAATTTTTTTTTAAAATTCTATAGATACCAAAATGTTCACATAGAATTTTTTCTAAGCACCTTCAAACTTGTCACTCCAGCTTATTAATGTACATAGCATATCACTTTTCCCTTAATGGTGTCTTAGTATAAAAATAAGGTGACAGAAAGGTAATAAATTACACACTTATTTTAAACACAAGTAAAAATAAATATCTAAAATCAATACCGGCAAATACAAAATAATAAAGTTATGCCCATTTTATAAATGATCTGTTATAACTAGTTCTACAAAGAAAACTTTGATTCGAGAAATATGTTTAAATAAGTTATCATTTGTGTTTATTATATACTGCAATTTTTCATCTTCTAAAAGCAAATTTTATTTTCTTTGCGTCTTCCCTATTTTTAAACTACTACAGACCATTAACTACTTTTCTTTTTATTCATGGGTGTTTTTAGTATTCCATGAAACTAAATAAAATATTACAATTTTAATTTTACAATCATTTCAAGTAAAATAATCAAAAATTTACTAGGAATGTGTACATACATTACATACTCTACTTGTTTAAGATATTAACTTCTCATTTATATAAGAGACTAAAATAGTAAATACAAAAAACAGAATTAACTGTTCCGAGTTTTTAAAAAACAATATTGCAATACAATCTAAGGTAGGACTTAATCACTTTTGACATTTGAAACATATATTTTAGTATTAAGCTATACTGAAATGTTTGTCTGGTAATGAAAACCATGCAAGTAATTATTTTTTTTATATTCAACTAAACAAGTACAGTACTATGAAATAAAATACTTTTAACTAAAGCTTAACTAAAATAATATTTTTGTAAAAATAACAACTATCTTTTAACTCCAAATTAATAACAAAATCACCTCTTGAAATAATATAAAAATACACACAAAAAAAGTTTTAGGTCCAAGAAGGAAATATCACACCTAAGTTAAAAAAAAATATCTAAATACTTGAGAGTTGACATGCACAAAGATTGTTTGTTAAACAAAATAGCTTTTTTATAAATGTGGAAATTAAAATTATGAAGCAAAGAATATTAATTATATTAAAAAATATTATTAATCTTAATTTAGCTATTTAATAAAATATTATTTTGAATATACCAAACATTATAAGAAATATTCAATCAAATCACAAAGGTCAAATCTTTGAATATTAGTTAAAGTGGGTCAAGCACAAAACATTATGTCTTTAAATAATCATGTAAAGTTTTTAATAATGAATAAATTATAGTAAAAATTCTGTGTATCACTAGCACTATAGTACTTCAATCTCAACCTACACTTTTATTTGTGCATTGTCTTGGGCTGTATCCGAATAGTCAAGTACACTTGACTTGATGCAGTCTTGATAATTTTACACTTCTTGCAGTTTTCATAGTGAAGACTGCATCAAACTATTGGAACGGCAACACACTTGGGCCCACAGTGCTGCTTCCTACCGAATAATTTGTGTAAGTCAGTGCTCAACAGAAGAAACGATAATACGAAAACAATTGCCAGTCAAACACCGCACCAACGCTGCACGGCTCGTAGCTTTCGTATTCATGGTTACCAAGACCTCGAGAAAACTGCATTGGTCTAGTCCACGACTATTCGGACAGATCTACACTTGGTCACGTGATTGCCAATGCAGCTATCAACGCCACGAGCCAACGCGAGCGACACCGCATAAGTAGAGTATTCGGATGCAGCCTAACAGTTCCTCTTGTTTATATATGAACAGAAAAGCCTCTTAAAATGAGTTAATAAAAACTGATATTGACTAGAGGTCACTCATTATATTTATCTTAAAATGTGAAAAATAGCTGAAGAACACACAATTTGCTTTGTAAATGAGTCATAAAATTAGATTTTAGGAAATTTAAAGGGGGGCCCAGCTTTCCTGTTTGGAGGTTTGCTAATCTAGAATACACAATATTTACACAAACTTACATTTTCTCAAAGCGTTCATTGACACATATCTGTTTCATTTACTTAGTTTTATAATTTTTTGGCGAGGCAAAGGTGGAGGTAGAGAGGATATGAGAAGAGGACAGCTGGGGAAGTTCCACAGGTGTGTAAGACACATTCTATGGAGAAGATAAGTGCCCTTAAAGTGTAAGGGTGTAAGGGAGTGTTGTACAGAGTGTACTTTGTAAGTCATAAATGCAGCAGAAACATGAATACTGAATGTAAGAGACCAGGAAAGTGGTGGCCACAGGAATGAAGTTTTTGAAGAGCATGTTAACTGTACCGAGGAGAAACAAGATTAGGAATGAAGTTATCCGAGAAATAGTGAGATTTTATGAGATAGTAAAAGATACCAAAGAAAATAATGGAAATGAAGTATGTAGGAAAAAGACCGCAAGGGGAGCCAAGAACCCGATATTATTATTATTAGCACCGCGTCTTACTACCTGTTTGGGTTATACGCACTTACGCTAATGTGTAATGGTAGGGTGATTGTGAGATGAAATGGAGGACCTACAGTTTAACGTGGAATCCGAACCACGGTGGAGGCCTGGCATTACACACATTTACAAGTTGTGATTAATACACGTCTTGTCAGAGGTGAAGGAAGGGTTTGGTAATCAGATAAATCTTTGCCGCGACCGAGGATTGAACCCCGGCCGCCAGCACAGAAGGACTGACAAGAAGAACCAGATAAAAGCAAGTGTGCAAGTGGGAGTAGAATAACAAAAGCGATTAAAGAAGGAAGAATGGTGGAAGGATAGGGGAAGATGGAGGCATTTTACTAAACTGACCCAGTCACAGGCTAGACACAGGTGATGATGATTGAGGGTTATAAGCCAGTGGTTATCAAATAGGATCTTCAGATTGCATGGTCCTGTTAGGAGTTGCTGTGAATTGAATGTGTAAATTTATTAGGACTACAAGTTTTGCACCAAAAATATTTTTTAAATTTAATGTTACTGCAATGTTCCTACGAATCATTCAAATCCATGAGTACATTAGAAATTCGAGACAAAAAAAACAACTGTTTTAGAACTCTTGTACTGTTTATTGGTGGGTAGAACCATTTAGAAGTATCGGATGAACTTAACTAGTCCCCAGATACTTGATTTAACAATAAAATGAATGAAGGTTATAATGAATATATTATCAGAAAGAATGCTAACATTTAATTACTATTTCCATTTTATATTATTGAATTGGATTTATTTTTTCTCCTATGTTCCTAATTTTTTTCAAGATTCAGATTCAAATGTAAAATAGTGAATTCGACCCTAACTATAAATTTAAGTATGTCCAATAATTTTGGTTTCCTTAACTCATAAAAAACAGTTCATATCAGGGTGTCGCAAAAGAAAAGGTAGGCCTGTGTGTTATTCGCCATTGTCTTGGTAGAATGTTGAAAAATAATGAAGAGTCCAGCCATATGCAGCAATGGAAATTTAAGGAGATCATTTGTGTGTAAATATTATAAATTATCAAGAGTAGTGAACCTCTACAAAGTCAAGCTCCTCCAATCTTCTTTCAATCATTATAAATAATTTAACCTAGGTTTTTTTAAGCACAGCATCATTACTACTAGTTCGGGTTATATGTTTATTTACTAATGACACTAATAGTTTGAGTTGAGAAAGGCAATATTTATAGGATTTGTACACACATCTGCATGGAAGCAGTGTGCAAAACCATTTTGGAAAAACAGCCCTTGCCTCTATCTCATCATTGACAGTCTAGTATTTATTACATGAGAGTAGCCAGTTAGACCATAAAGCCACCGGAAGTGGGTCTAGGATTGTTAAGATTGTGAAGGCAGATTTAGCAGCTTTTGCAGGGGTTGTCCCTAATTGTTTAATACAAAATTCCCTTGTTTTCAAGAAGGAATTCTACATTTTCCCAGATGCTTTAGTAAATAATATATAGAAGAATAAAATTTTATTTTCATGAAAAAAATTACTAGTGGTAGTAGAGGGGAAAAGGTGGCAAGGGGGAGATGTATTCAAATCGGCTTGCATATTTCTTCAGTTGCTATATTTTATATGCAAAGGTCAGCTCTTTAAATCTTTCATTTAATGTCTCAATTTACACATTTTACTTTTTGTTTGATTAATTTTTTTTTATGAAACTAGCAGAACTTTTGTTTGCCATATAGTGCATTGCATGATTACCCTGAGCAACACTTTCTTTGCTTCAGAGAAACAGAAGTAAAAATTATTTTATTTATTTCGAGCATGTTTTTAAATATTAATTTTAAAAAAATCATTTTATTGTTTAGAGTTACATAAATTAGCACAATTTAGTTTTTCAAGCATAAAATAACTAACAAAAATATTCAAGCTTCAATTAAGCTTAGAGAATATTTCATATATTCAATTTGAAGAAAAGTGGATTTTGCACACCTCGAGTAGAAAGTATAAACAATAGTCAACTAGGGCTGGGTTGATCAACCCTTTCGCGATCTTACCAATCGATAACCAATGCTGATCATTCGTTGTTTTTTTTTACAAAATTACATAGATATTCTGCAAAACAGACATACATTTTTGAATATACAAAAATTTTTGTTGACTAAATTCTTAGCAAAACTGTAAAATAAATTTAAAAAATCATAGTAAAATTCTTAAATAATTTGTGGTAATTAATTGAAAAGAGGGAAGGGGCGATTCAACCCCACCCCATATTAATAATTCAGGTTAGAAAAACTAGAAAACTGGGAATTTGGCAAAGTAAATCTGAGCCAAATGTGTGTTTATATAATTTCATTTTTCCACTAATTCTAGTTGTAATAGTAATAAGTAACACAAAAATTGTTAGTGAGGCCCACATGACAGTTTTTTAACTATGAAAAAGTTAAAATTTAATAATTCGAGTTTAATATTAGTGAGATAAGTGAAATCTTTTCTTTTTTCCATAATTTCTTGAAGATCAGGTTTAAGGGTGGACACTGGCTCAAAAATTCGAAATCATGTCATTTATATACTTGTTCTTCATGTAGCACTGTGCAGGTGTCTGAGGAGGAGGGGAAGCTTTTTATTAAGATTATGCCTACTGTTGTTTAATTACTGTTTTAACGTTTTATTTTGTTGAATTTTGGCAGTTGTTGCGGACCACCTTTTGGTAACCACTGCTCTAGCAATATCGTTCATTCTATCTCACTTGCAAGCTGGCAAGTATGAGTCACCACAGACAGTACTTTAAAACATAACTGGCCCCTTACAAGACACCTTCCCCACCATCAAGCAATTGTACCAAGGACCATGTTGCCTGTTAACCAGCTTAAAGCTTATGAGTCAGCACTACCTAATTTTTAGCCTACATAGTTCAAATAATCAATGGCACAATTAACGATAATCAGTCAGGTTGTTACACGCCAGCTGGGCAATCTTAGTCGATTGCCCTGGCCAAGGTAGGATGTACGCCAGGAAGTAGTCGATTGCCCTGGCCAAGGTAGGATGTACGCCAGGAAGGGCTGGTTCGCACCTCCCCCCCCCCCCCCCCCCCCCCCCCCCCCCCTTGC
>CABFVX010000156.1:140756-175457 GCA_902151425.1 Timema shepardi | reverse complement strand
CCCCCCCCCCTCACCCAGAGAATTCAGTGAACCGAACTAAACTAAAGATACAACCAAAGAAAACTGTTTTCCTAAAGTGTAGCAATGCATATGTAAATAGTTCTAACACTAAAATAACAAATTAGCATGTAAAGATAACTTTTAAATACATTATAAATAAGACAACCCTGACTTAAAAATGTTATGATAGGAAAAACAATGAAGTCTCGACAATAGAAGAGAGTTCTGGCACGGGTTTTCCATTTGGAGACTGCACAATTAAAGCACACCTAATCAAAGTAAAATTCTGACTTCTCTAAATATTGTTATTTGACGTTTTGTCTTCTAAACTTTTACTTTCTCTCCAGCAACTAAAAACCATTCGAATAGCTCTCCACCCCACTCCAGCACCCAAGAAACATCTGGATAGCTCTCCTCTCCCTCTTCCCCCTCTCCAACACCCAAGAAAAATCTAGGTAGCTCTCCTCTCTTGCCTCCCTCTCCAGCACCCAAGCAACATCTAGCTAGCTCGCCTATCTCTCCCCCCCTCACTCCAGCACCCAAGCAACACCTAGGTAGCTCTCCTCTCTTTCCCCCCTCTCCAGCACACAAAAACCATCCAGGTAGCTATTCCCTCTTCCTTGTAAAGACTAACCGTTGCCTCCCAGGCACCAGTAAATGAATCCCACGACCACCTGCACATGGAGGCCCCAAGGCAGTAAAGGAAGTAAAGAAGCACAAAAACTTTGCGCCTCCAACTACGTTACCTTCCGAGACCTCTGTATCCCACGGAACACGATCGAACCTACCTACAGCTCACCACCCCTACCTCTCATCCTCCTCTAAACACTCCTTCCACACCGTCCTCTATTTACCTACCACAACTGTGCCCCACATCTCCCCTGACTATACTGGAAAGTAGATTACACCAAACTTCTCAAGACTTGACCCACAGAAGATTCTAACAACTCAAAGGTACAAGTCAAACTCCTTGCCCTGGGGTTAGATACTTCTACCCCTCCTCTCAAAAAAATAACCCTTGCTTCCACTTTGTCACATTACACACCTCACCAACACCCCTCCCCCAATCCCCTCCCCCAAGTTGGACCACCCCCTTTCTCCTTCGTGCATTGAACTCCTCTTCACCGCCTAATAGCACTTCTCCCCCTCCCCCTACATATCCACTCCTACCACCCACTCCTCCGCAACTAAAAGAAACATATCTAGACAAGTCTAAGTAGACAATGACGAGAGAAAAGGTAGTCAGCATCAGTCTGTTCAGCTCTACTGTCAACCACTTAGTTTACTAGCTAGCTGATAAAGCTGTCTGTGGCAATGAAAGCTTCAAGATAGATATTTGTGTGCGTTTTGAAAATATTGTGTTTTTTGCTGGATTTTAAAGACCAGTGAACTTTCACTAAGGTAAGCTGACTAGGTTCTAATTCTTTAATTTCAATTAAATATACGAAAAATTGTAAAATAAAGATACCAGAACCCTAATAATTGAATTTAAAGTACTTCAAATTAAAATTTAGCTATATAATATTTTAGTTTGTTTTTGTGAGAATTATATGGTACAATTAATGTGATGTATTTTAGCTTTCATATTGTCTTTTGCAATACCTAAACAATTAACTTCAATGTAATAGATTATTTTACTCCAAAGAGAATGCATTACAAATTACAAATCAATGCGGAAAAAGAAATCAGGGGTGTGTGAAGCTTTGAAACTATGACTTCTCTTTAAAGGCTTCAAAAACATATCAGCTTCGGTTTCGCTTTTGAAAAAAGTTCTAGTTTCGACAATTATGAAGCTTTTACAATTTAAAATATTGGAATTTCATATAGTACTCAAGTTATATTCAATTATCTCAATTCTAAGGTGTTAAAATCTGCGTTGTGATCATAATACCTCGATGAAACCAAGATTATTCATAATAATAGAATCAAAAAGTATTACAAACAACATCAGCTATTTCCAGCTTGTTGCAGGATCTGATTAGTAAAATACTATCTGCTCCCAGTTATCACTTTCGCTTAAGTTGTGTCAAATAAAAACATATTAGTTTTGGACCCAAGCCCTATAAGTTCTTCAACATGTTAATGCGATAAAGAGAACCTTTCTGTTGTGATTATAAACTATTTCAATACAGTATATCTTCAGTCCTCAAAACTAGCACATTTGTTATATATTAGCTAATGGTGCGATTATAAGCTTGTTGTGCCTCAATGTTCAGTCGGCCCTTGTATCTTTCCTCCGCGCTTGCACCGACCGCTCCAACCACCCTCCTCTACTGCCTGGACCACCCCCACAGACCACGTTCTCTAAGCAGTCCGTGACACTTTCCCCACTGTAGTCAGCGCCAAAGAGAACTCCTCTTCCTATTGGCTCGCTTGGCGGCTATTATCACTCACGTTTTCCCGCGCCAATGGGAAGCTCCCTTTTCTCTCATTGAACAAGGCCAGACAGCAGCGGAGAGTGTGTATATATATATAACAAGGTGAATTCTAGAGCCGATTGAGCGGTGACCCACCCTGGCAAACCACTGTTACAAAAGAGCAAATAAAGTGTCATTTTTTTTTAAAGAGCAATTTTGTTGAGATTCCTTTCACTGTTCCTACCTCCCACCGTGACTCACGTTGCCGGGACTAGTTATCAAATCATATAAAATTAGAATTCTCTTTTCCATAGCAGGTCTCTTACACACCTATAGAAATATATTTCAAGCAATTGTGCCATAAATAATTTTCTAAGGGATTTCAAACAGTGCATACAAATAAGCACAATATAAAGCATAAAACTAGTTGAATATAACCACTTTTCAATTTGGCTTCAAGAATATTTAATATATTAGAATAAGGATCACTTTTGATTGAAAAAGTAAACTTTGCCTACCAATGGTACGTAATAATATTTGAAAATGAAATACTAAAAATAAAAAACAAGTAGATTGTGATTTTAACAAAGATAGAGAAACTTATTATTATTATTAGTACCACGTCTTACTACCCGTTTGAGTTATACGCAATTATGCTAATGCGTGATGGTAAGATGATTGTAAATTTAAATGGAGGACATACAGTTTGACGTGGGATTTGAGCCACGGTGGAGGCCTGGCATTCCACATATTCACAAGTTGTGATTAATACAAGTCATCTTGTCAGAGGTGAAGAAAATGTTTGGAAAAATAAAACTAACAGTATGTAATTAAATTGATTCTTGTCTTGAATTCAAATGAAATAAACAATTGGAAATAAACGTGAGGTCAACAATAATTTGTCCTTAGCTGCTTTATAAATAGAACATAAAATGTAAAGCAAACTTTCAATTCAGTGTAGATACTAGGTGTAGGCATAACTTTTTAAATGCACAATCTAGAATTTAATATATGAAATATTCATAAAGCCGAATCAAAGTACACATTTTTCCCCCCTTAAGTATTTTATGCTTCTAAAATAAATCAAACCACTGTTATTTATATATTTGTATACATTTAAAATCCCCTTTTAAAGGTTTTAATGCACATCTATTTTTCCTAAGCTTATAAATCAAGTTATCACAACAGGCAATTTTATTGCTTCAAATATGTCCCCATGAATATTAGTTTGCAATGTACACAACAGATTTAAATGACAACTAATGAACATAAATTGAGTATAACAAAATCCAAGATCTTAATTTCGAATTGGTGTATAATCTGAGTGGGTATTAAGACACAATGCTGAAGGAAAAAAACCTTTTGAATCAAAGTTGAAGTGAACGAATATACAAAGATAAATCGAGGTTTTCAAAGCTTTGCACATCCCTACTAAATTATTTGAGAAACTAACATTGTATTTACTGGAAGTTAGTGTATACTTTCTACTTTAATACCATAAATAAATGTGTTGTCAAAATATGATGCAATCAATTCCTAATATTTATTAGTAAACAAAGAATTTATGTTGTTAATAAAATGATAGAATTGTAGAAAAATAAAAAACACAAATAGTCAGTCTTACTTCTATTACTTCCTAAGGAAGATTCAATAAGAACATCGAAATATTTAAGTGTGTGTAAAGATATGTTGGTATTTTTACTCTTAATTATAGTTTATTTTTCTACAATTCTATCATTTTATTTATCAAATATTATATTTTGCTTAATGCACTTTATTTCATACCTGTAATAATCAAAAATTATGAAATACTTATTTCTTTTTAGACATAGAGCTTGTTTAGGCTGGTAACACCATGGTTGAGGTACAGTAGTCTCTTGAAAACTTGACCTAATGAGGACTGAGATAGTATTGAATTATTGAAATGTCTAGTTTTGCGAATGAGCTTACATAAGATACATGTTTACTAAACAAGTATGAATAACAATACAGTATTGAATATTATAGGTACAGTTGTACTGTACTGTAGTATTGTATGGTACATTAATATACCTAAAGTACAATATAGTATGTGTTAATATACTGCAGGACAGTACTGTAAATATAATATTGTATTGATTCGAATAATACGACAATGAATTGGGAAACTAACAAAAACAGAACTTGTAAAAACACCATGGCAAGACTGTTCCACTCGAGTTACACAAACAAATTGAGTTTTTGTACAGTTGAATGACCTTGGATTGTGATGAGTGGCGCCAACAACTGTGCCCATGTGCATGTTTCAAGATAAACATGGAATGTCGAGTTCCTGAGACTCTACTGTACAATATTTTCACAAAGAAGACAAGGTAAAATAATGGATGTGTTTATCCCTGTCCCCTATAACCATAGCCTACTTCCTGATTTAAAATGTTACCAATTATTCATAGAAAGCTCTAATTATTGCCAAAGCTAGCATCTGTATAAGATAAATATCGTACTGGAAGGTTCAGAGAAATAATTTTAATCTGAGATAGAACATGCTGAATAGCTATTATTTGTTTCGATGGAATGTTTTAGATAATAGTATACAAAACATCCAGTTTTGGTTAATTAAAAACTCTCAGCCTACACAGCACATTGAAATTAAATAATAACTCACCTCCTGGGAGAGATTAAAACTTACATCTGAATCTCTCAGAATTTCATAATCACTTGCATGGTTTCCCCAACACAACATAATAATTCAAGAGGCAACAATTTCGCGATATAACGTAGTCAAACAAAGATCGTCCATCTTACGACCACAACACAAGAGAATTCAGTCAACGCTTCCCTTATGTGAATCAGGAGACCTCGCATAAAACAAGAGGTATGGTGTCAGGGCAGACACTTTGGAAGGTTTTGGGGCAAGTACATCTTCAAACTCTTTCTTAGTGAGGAGCCGCACAGTCTCGTCGTCGCATTCCATCCAGATCGATTCCCGTGTGGAGGAAGAGACATCATCTGCAGTGCCGTTAATCTTTACCGAGGTCGGTGGCGGGGCGTAACTGTCGCGAGTGTTTCCGTAACTGTGGTAGTGTTGGTTTGAAGGCTCCGTTGCACCCCCATTGGCGTGGAGGTCAAGCACAGAGTTGTTCAGTTTCACTCCACAACACTCCATGCTCCGACATGTATACCTAGAGACCGGCAGCATTCAGTTAATTCAAATAAAAGTGGCAAACTGAAATTGTACCCAAGCTACCAACTGTATTTAAGTTTGCTTATAGTTTTTTAAGTTATCAATTTATTTTAAGTTGGTGGTAGGAGTGTGCCAAGTCCACTTTTTCAATTCAAAGCGAAGTCAAATCGGATAAAATGAGAGTTAGAGTTCGAATATTTAAAACAATGTTTGTTGGATAGTAATTTTATACTTTGCATAACTATAGATTTAGCTATTAAATACAATTTACAAAATGCTATATTCCAAACTTAATATTTTTTGTCTTAAAATGGATAGGTTACATTATGAGAAGAAATGGCTTAAGGAAAGATGTCAAAAAAGTAGAAAGGAGATGAGATTAATTTTCAGGATATAAAACAAGGAAGCTGCTAATAGGACCTTCTGGTGGAATCAATTTGGGCCAGGCGACATCTGTCGAAAGACCAAAGACATAGTGCATCAACAATAGCTTCGGCTATTTGTTTCATCACATAGTGATTATGTTATTTGCAATGAGAGCAAACAGATTGTGGAATTATAAACAAACATCTTTTAAATACAGATTATAAAATAATTGAATCTAAGGTCGGGGTTTGATTGTAGTCTTGAGATAAAATTAAAATTTAAGCACCTAGAGGCCCCTAGAATATATGTATATTTTTTTCACCTTAAATAAGCATTGGCTGTGCTAAGTTTGGCGGCGGTATCCAGCTGACCAGCACTCGACTTGGGCCGACTGAGAAATTTGAACAGGCCGCCCATTTTATCACCGGATGTACGTTCATTGGATGAAGGTTTGTTTCCAGCACCCGCCGAAGAAGATGACAGACTGAGAGCCTTGCGCTTATCTCGATCGCAGTGGAGGTAGTCCGGTTTGTTGTCAGATGCCTTTACGTATGCCACATAGTGGCCAGAAGCGATGGTTGCGCCAAGGTGCATAATTACACCGTACAAATCATAGTAATGCAGCCGTTCATCTTCAGGCAAGTGGCAGCACTGGTCACAGAAACAGGCTAACCGAAGTGGAGTAGGCATGTAATCATTCACTTTAGACATGCACACCATTGATCTAAAAGCAAGACATTATTTAAAATGAACACCCTCAAATAAATAGACATATGCTAGTAAAAAAAAAAAGATTAATGAGGAGGCTAATGGCTAAATAATGTTATGATTAAAGTTGGGTTGAATCCACCATTTTACGAATCCAAATTCTCAAATTTATCTTCAAATCTTGAATCTGAATCTTGAAAAAATTATGAATCAAGAGGAAATATAATAGAATAATATAAAATAGTAGCTAAATGTTAACATTCTTTCTTATAACCCATTAACTTATGACATTAATACATTTGGTTAAGTGTTAAACTACTGGTCTGGTCCATCCTATAATAATTATAAATGGTTAGGTGACCTGGCGGTCTAGGGGTAAGGTGTCGGACTTCTGTGCTGGCGGCCGGGGTTCAATCCTCGGTCCCGGCACAGATTTATCTGATTACCAAACCCTTCCTTCACCTCTGACAAGACATCTTGTGAATGTGAGGAATGCCAGGCCTACACCGTGGTTCGGATTCCACGTTAAACTGTAGGTCCTCCATTTCATCTCACAATCACCCTACCATTACACATTAGCGTAAGTGCGTATAACCCGAACGGGTAGTAAGACGCGGTGCTAATAATAATAATAATAATATAAATGGTTCTGAACCAACAATAAGCAAAAGAAGAAAACCGCTTGGAATAAGCCCTAATTAAGCCACTTATAATGAAAACAAAACCAGATATTGCACTTTTTGCCACTGTTTGGAGCAACTATCATAAAATACAATGTGCTGTTATTATTTCAAGGCCATTTTGCTGTATTTCCTAAAATCATTTTTCCTCAATGTCTAGACACTCACCCAAATGTCGAAGAGAACCTCTTGAGTTGCAGCACCAACAAACGAGGGAGTCTCTCGTAGCGGACTGAGCGCCTGGCCTCATTGTAGCGCAAGCACTGCTCACACCAGTACTTGTTGCCATCACGAAGGTGTTCACTCGTCACTATGGCAGCCTGATACTGCTCACTCACACGCTGTGGGTTTTCACCACCTGTGAAATAGAAAGATTGACTTTGACAAGTATTTGAACGCTGTACTTGTATAAAAATATTAATTATAGATAAAATTTGAATGTATTAGATTGTTCAGTAAAGGAGAGAGGTGTCACAAAACCCATTTTTCTTTAACTTTTACTATTTAACTTATTTTCCAAGCATTTAACCTCATATGAAATTATCTTTATTAAACTTCATAGCACATCAAAAAGAACTAAAAATGTAAATCGTAATAGAACAAATATTAACAAATAAAAATATCAATTTTACAAAGTATTTAAGCATATCATACATGATTAATAAATAATTATGAATTACAATATTAAACATGTATTTTAACCTACAAATAAAGCACCATTGAGTTAAACATTTATAAATAGTTAAAAAATTATATAAAAACAACTGTCAAAAACACAAGTCTCTTAAATTCACCAAATAGGGTCGTTAAATGAACCAAAATATTAAAAATAAATAATAACAATAATGCTAGATAAAAATATAATTTTCATAAATATGTGAATTTATGTAACATATATAATTAACAGAATTATAAAATATAAAATGTACTATAATTATTTAAGATTTTTTTATACTAACACTAATTATTTGTGGTATAAATAACGGCAGAAAATTTTAAAATATATATAATTTTTTTAACTTTAATTTTTTTGTAAAGCTTTGTAACTATCAATTCCGGAATTCTACTCTCGAATTGAAGTCTTAGGTGAACAAATATTTGAAGCAAAGTTGAAGGTTTCTAAGCTTCACACATACCCTTTCTCTTTTTCTAGAAAGTTGTGTTGCACATTTCACATGTGAAAAGTTCCGATTGTTTGAAAGCTAGGTCGAGAAATTGATCAAAAATGTTACCTCTTTGTGTGCTTTCTCTAGAGAAACTATATTTAAAATTAGCTTTTTAGCCTTTGACAGTACCTACAGTAGCCCCATGGTTTCTTTGGTGCTGGCTGACAACTCACAGCTGACTTATGACAGTCAACATTTAGGTATATACCTAAATTTTGACTGTCAGAAGTGATAGTTGCTAAACACATGTTTTTGCAGATCATATGGTTCGGCGTAGGAATACATAATTTGGTCTGGTAACTTTTCCAAGCTGCAGTCAGCATCAAAGAAGTCATAGGGCTACTGTAGTAATACTGTGTTAAAGGAGCCAAGCTATTCCATGAGGTGCAGCCATTTTAACCTGGAGGCTATGCGTCTAGTGTATACCTAGTCACCCGCCTCGGTGGTGTAGTTGGCTAACGCGCTAGAGTGTTAAGCTCGACCACCGAGGACGGGGAGATCAAGGTTCAAATCTCTGTCGAGTGAACTGGGGTTGGTTTTTCCTAAATGGTTTTCCACTCTCCCTCCACGCAAATGCAGGTTCACTTCCTCTAATTCAACCTTTCCAATTCCAAATCCATTAGCGTAATTAGCACTTAAAGCATATAACCGAAATGGGTAGAAAGACGCGGTGCTAAATAATAATAATAAAAAATATACCTAGTCTGTGACCCAACTTCATATAAAAAATATGTACTTTTTACATACAATGTAGGTAATATTCTTTAAAAAAAATTAAAACAGTAGATAAAAAACAAGGTTAAAGGCCGAATCCACTATTTTACGAATCCAAATCTATTTACCTTCAAATCCTGAATCTCGAAAAAAATTATGGCGATAAAGAGGAAATATAAATACAAATATTAACTAAATGTTATGCATCCTTTTAAGTGTTAAATAACTGGTCTGGGAACTGATTGTTAAGTTCATACTAATATTATTATAAATGGTCTTGAACCAACAATAAGCAGTAGTAACACTCTTAATTCTAATTTCAATTGAAGAATTGAAAAAATCTTTTTCTTTTCTAAGGATTGGATTTGATTTGCAAATCAGAAATTCTCTCAAATATGCTTGAGAATTCAAAGGGACATCTCTACAAAATAGTCATGCTTAATTAGCGCAGTGAAAAATTCTTAATTCTGAATATTGCCTTTTCATTTGACTGTCAAAAAGTCAATTTATTTGATAGTTAAGCAAAGTTTTATTGGAATTAAGACATTAAGATTGATTTGTGATTCTTTTGATACTAGCAAGAATCGAGTTTGGAATTGTCTTTCCTGCATCGCCCTCCATGTATAAAACTAAGATTATTATAATAATAGATTCCCATCTATATTTACCATCGTCACATGAAGCGGCAGTGTCTGTGGTGATAGGAACACATATGTCACAAAAAGTTTCTTTCCTTTCTGTCACATGTTCACATTCTAAACAAGTGGTCCGCAAGACCGTCACACCTTCAAAATCAGCGGATACAAAATTGTACCCCACGCGTTTCCTGGATCCTCCGGTCCTTTCCGCGTCTGTTCCGACCCCCATTGCTGCTGCGTCACTCTTGCAAGATTCCACTCCAACTGGGTTTGAAGGGAGGCCCACCTCCGATATTCCTGTAATAAAAGTTGAATCGCTCCATGATTTATTTTCCATTCAAAACTCCCTACTCATAGAAGTGAAGAGATGAAAATTATTGTATTAGAGAATTAATAATAGATAAATTCTTGAAAAAACAAACAACATAAGATTTTATTATATTTGAAATTCCAACTCACAAAAGCACTTATTATAAAACGGCATGGTGGATCTTTTTTTGTTTCGTGAATCAGTTTCATTAAGCCAACTAGACATGGCGAAATCAGTGAATGATTTTTTTTAATACAAGAAAACCCTACCTGATAAATGCTGACCGCCGTTGAGCATGGCATGCAAGTGTTCTGTCTCTTTGGACCGCACTACGCTGCCATTGCTCATCAGGCCATTGTTCTTGCCGCCGGCAGATGAAGACGAGCCACCACCATTTCCCTTCTTTGACTTCCAGCTCTTGCGCATGGCCCAGGAGAGCTTGCTCCCTGTGCTATTCCCGCTTGACGAGGCGAGGGAAGTAGAGCTTGTGGGGTTAGAAGAGTAATGGGACTGGCTGTCAAAGTCTGCCAGACCATTTATGGATTCGCTGAGGATCTGCGACGCCTGCACTTGGGACGCAAGGAGCCGACACGTTTCGCGAATGTTGTCCAGCAGACAAACCAGCAGCTCGTGTGCATCATGTTGCTGGTTACCCTCAAATATAGGATTCACGTCTCTAAACAGACAAAGTGAGAGGAATTAAATATGATTCAAAAGGAATCGTGCATCAGTATTGATAGCATAACACTTGGTGATTTTATTAAATTGTCACATGTGATAACTGGGTAATCTAGTCTTGTGAAAGTGTATTATAGCCTATTATAACATAAAAAAAGGAAAATAATGGAGAAACACTATTAGGTGTGTAGAGAAATGTACAGCATCACTTAAAATGAAAATTTATATTTGTTTCCATCATGGAGATTATAAAAAATAACTTATACTGGTGAGCGGATCTTGAGAATAAATAGCAAATGTAAAGTATTGATTGACTTATGTTGTAATAAGATAGCTATCAAACAAATGTTACTCGTGAACATTTTAACACTAGACTCCCATTGCATATTTTGATGTTGACAAAAAAAAAGTGTTAGGATTCAAATCCCAGTCAGATGAACTGGAGGTCGTTATCCAAATAGTATTTATCATAGTGGTTTTCTCGTTCTCTTTCTGTGCCAATATGAATTAATTTTCTTTAACAATCTATCTCATTCTTATCCCATTAGGTCTGACACTATAAGAACTTTCGGTTGTGTATCTGCCTCATGAGCAATGTGTCCCAGGTTTGATTACCGATCTTGGCCAAGTGTATGGGGGGTTTTCATAAAATGGTTTCCCCCTCTCCTCCATGCAAATGTGGGTACAGTTCCTTGATAAATCTACCATCTTTATTCCTGCTAAATTAGCATAATTAAGGTACCCAAACTGTTGCTCAAAAGTGGTAAGAATAAACTGTATTAAATGTTAATCAATGCCATGTTCTCACATATACAATGTATAGTGAGATTAAAAAATCTGTTACATTATGAAACCACAATAAGAAAAAAAAGTTTGTGGCATTCTGCCTAATTGTTTTTACAAGGTGGCTACAAAACATATTTTACAAAATTCCCCAACTTTTCCATTTAACATTTTTCAATTTTCCCTGACTACTTTTTTCCAGTTTTAATGGTGGATGATGACTTTTGTTTTTGTATTTTTGATTACAAATTAAAAAAGTTTGTATCTACTAGACATAAACAGTTTTACCAGTTATTTTAAAAATTAAAATGTTATTTTATTTAGGTATTATTAACTTTTGACTTAGTGTTTAGCTGCGAAATTAATGGGATATTTTAGACATATTTTTTAATTCTCTGATTTTTCTAGGTTTTCCCTGTCTGTAGCCACTATTTGTTATTCTTTGTTTAAACATACTCAAGTTGAATCAATCATCTTTGAACTAGATAGTTACTATTTATGAATAGTTTTTATGTCGAATCTCAGAAATCTTTGAGAAATCACCATACCCAGAAATCATTAAAATGAAACAATGGCAAAACTGATTTTATATTAATAATCAGATATGTCATAATTCTGATGCTTATATTTTAGTCAATCTTTCCCTGTCCTCAACAGAATCTGTAAGATCTGATCCACATCAATAAGTCCATATCCCGTATCCTGAATCATGTGACCGCACCAACTAATGAGAAAGTCAAGGCATCCAATTAAACTCTTTGAAAATGCCTCTTGAGCAAGGCACAAGGAATCTAATAGAATTTAAAGCTACTAAAACATCACAACTCTTTTTGAGATCTTGGTATTTATCAGATTTTTTTATGAGATGCCACATTTGTCAAGGGTTTTAAATTTTAAAAATCAGAAACAGCTTCGTTTGTAAAACTATAATTTTTTATTTGTTTCCATAGCAACAGATCCTTTTGCTGCCATTGGTGCTTTTATTCGATGTGTGCATACATATTTACTTTGCGCTGATTGATAGCTTCCTTAGCAATCCGTTAATGTGAGATCTATATCTTGAATACTACTACACACCTTACGGATACGAAGTCTATGTACAGTGTTTTACAGTTTCACTATTCTTTATGCATTCAACATTACATCAAAAATGTGTTTTTTATTTTTATAATCCAATGTATTTTCACAACAAAAAAGTGTAACTAATAAGGGGTGTGTGAGTAGACATTTTTCACTTTTAATCAAGTTTGATTTAAAGTTTTTTTCAAGTAAGAGTAAAAGCAATATTTGTACTAGGATTATTTCTAGTTTAATTTCTTCAATAAATATATTTGTAAAACATAGTACAAACTTTGATTTTTTTTAGAATTAATTTTTTATTGTAAAAAAAGTTACAAACACACAAATTTGGATTTTTAAATATAATTAATATAATCAAACATTTTTTAATTAGATAAAATAAAACAATGACGGACTCTAATATTTGTTATGAAATAATTAAACTGAATTCTCTAGAAAAAATTAAGATTCCAAGAAAGTACCCAAATTTTTTGAGTTTTGTAACAGATCTTCGAGAAGAGTTTGTGCAGCCACTAAGACTTGACCTGAACTCGACCAAAATATCTATTAAAAAAAACAACTGCAGATATCATGACATGATGTATCCATATATTAAATTGTTTTAGTAACTTTAAAAACTACCATATGCTGTTCTTTCTAACAAAATCAGGGTGTACCAAAGGATTTGTGTTGCATTGGTTGAAAGTTACTAATGTCTTATATGGAAATATTAATTTTTTTCTTGCTACTATTAAATTATCAATAGGTGTTATCTAACAAATCTACAACCCTTCCCTGAGGATTAATTTATAATTGGCTTTTTTGTAACTAATTTAAAGAATAAAACATATTAATAAAACCACTTCATTTTCATTTTGTGGTTGTGGCAATAAGAGGTACTATAGTGAATTAAATGATTAATTAAAAATATTATATTCACACTTTTATCTTCTTTTAAATTGAATTCTATAAATTATAAAATACATATTTTTTTTATAACTTAAGAGAAGAGCCATACAAAATCTTAGTTAAAAATATTATATTCACACTTTTATCTTCTTTTAAATTGAATTCTATAAATTATAAAATACATATTTTTTTTATAACTTAAGAGAAGAAAGAGCCATACAAAATATTGGTTACAAAAGAAAAATTTTTATTATGTAAACACTTGCAAATGAATCAATCGAATATGATGTGTATAATATTATCAAATCTAATTATTTTATATAATTTTCCATACATTATTATAAAGAGAAAGCAGCCTTTTAGAAGAAAGAAGTAATTTTTAAAGAATATTTAAGTGAACTACGGGTGTTACTTTCAATTAAAAAGTTAAACATCTAAACGGTTATTTTCAAAAGTTAGTATGTCAATAATGTAGAAACGCTTAAAGAGAAAATATTTACTAAGACATAATGTTTGTTGCTAAGAAGTTTTTACTTCCAAAAAGTGACAGCAGCTCAAAATATGATCTTGCAAATGGATACATGAAAGTAAATCTGGTATCTTTTACTAGAAGTCAGTCCTACACTGGATGGACTGTATGTAATACAACCTACATCGTTTATTTAGTAAATTTGACAGTGTTAAAACCTTAGTGCGTGCAGGAAGACATCTGGCTGGAAGGGCTCACTAGTGTCCTTTAGCTCAGAGCTATGCAGCGACTCGTACAGCTCATGCAGCCGCTCAGTGGCCATCTGGATGCGAGACTTGCCGTGCAGGTCGCCCAGGCCAGACCCAATGGATAGCAGGTCCTTGGTGCTCCAGCTCTTGCTGCTACTGCTGCTAATGTTCCGACCAAGAGATGATGACTTGATCTGAAGGAGTTTATTTAGGTATAAGCCTACCATTTCAAAATGCTAATGAATAGACTTAAAACAAACTAAGCTCTTAGATATATCAGTAGACCTACCCATGGGAAATTATTTTATACCCTATAGTATAGGACACTGGTTTCTAAGCTAAGGGTCACAACTATTCAGGGTTGTGGCATGTTTTGAGTGGAGTCGTAATATTTTTCAAGTTTATACAGGTTGCCACTCAAAACCTAGAATAAAATTCCAGTTTAATTCCCGGTTTCCCTGAAAAAAATAAAATAATTTCCCAGAGTTTTTTAAAAGGCTCTTCCTCTGCTTGTGAGACTTTGAACAAATGATTCCGAATGAAAATGTTTTGTTAGTAGTGTATTGAACACTCCAGTTATTTTAGAAGCAGAGTATGTATTAATAATAAGTAGTTTTACCCACTAACTAAGCTAATAAATTATTGGAATCTGGCCTGGCGGTCTAAGGGTAAGTTGTCAGACTTCTGTATGGGGGTCCAAGCTTTAAGCCTCGGTCTCGGTAAACTGTAGGTCCTCCATTTCATCTCACAATCACCCTAGCATTACACATTAGCGTAAGTGCGTACAACCCGAACGCGTAGTAAGATGTGGTGCTGATGATAATAATAATATTGGAGTCTACCAAATTAATCACAGTTCAACCTGAATTATGTTCTAAAGCACATTTGATTATTTCAAGATAGATCTTTGTTAGGAAATAAAAAAAAACCTTACTATCTCCTGCTAGGAGATTTTGCCACATGCTACCATAGAGAAACCCCCTCCTTCCATCCACCCTTGACAGAAATTGGAGTCATACCCTGAGAAAGGTTGGAAACCACTGGTATATGAACAATTTTATATTTACCTATACAAGGGGTAAGGAAAATGTTTTCCAATAATCACATGCCATGATAAAGGGGTTGAGGACATGTACAATTAAGATATAAGCCAACCCTCTAAATCACAATTTTCACCCCAAGTCAAATGGGTAAAGTAACTTAACATAGTTTTAGGCAAGCTACAGTAGCCCCATGGCTTCTTTGGTGCTGACTGACAGCGCACAGCTGACTTCTTACAATCAAAATTTAGGTATATACCTAAATTTTGATTGTCAGAAGTGACAGCTGCTAAACACATGTTTTTGCAGATCATCTGGTTAGACGCAGGGATATGTAATTTGGTCTGGTATCTTTTTAAAGCTGTCAGTCAGCACCAAAAAAGCCATGCGGCTACTGTATACGACCTAAGTATTACTGTAAATACACCAAAGGAGCCCCTAAGTATGCTTTCTTAAATTGCTTTTGTGTTAACGAAACCAGTAAAAGCTACCATCAAATACAATCAGGTGCGCTGGGCAACCAAGGATGCGTTGAGCAAGGATATACCTTGAGATGGGTGATGGACATTTAGAGTAGCTGTTGAAATAGAACCAAGTTGTCCATATTGTGTATCAAAACTTTGTCATAATTATTAATCATCTTTCATTTGTTTTGGCAATGTGCCCCAATTGCTCGACCGATTCTCTGTCAAGATTGAGCAGTTTTTAATTTAAATATAAATTAATACAAGAGTTTTTTTTAAATTTAGCACAGCATCTTACTTACTAACTGTTCAGGTTAAACGCTCAGTTTAATTCTAAAATAATATGGTAAAAGGGCAGTTTAAAATTTAAAATACAAAGTTTTATAAGGGAAAAAAATAGATCCAGACTATCCCGAGTGGTAGTAATGATTGCCAAAAAGTTTAATAGGGCTTAGTAAACATTTAATTCTGAATATATTTTTTTAGGTTTTTAACGCAAATAAGTGTCATTAGAACCTAGGATTGTAATTGAATAAAACCCCAAATCACCTGTTTCTTCAGAGCATGTGAAACTAAAAAAATTCATAATCAAAACCATCAAGTTTGAGATAAAATCTCTAAGAAATATTTAAAGCATTAAGATTAATTATTCTGCCCACAGTTAGAGTTTTGAAGTTGAGGTGTTGACTTATTCATTTAAGCTTTAAATCTAAAGATTAATTGGATCAGGAAACTAGGAGAAGCATGGAAAACTAACTTGTGGATAAAGGAATGTACCTTGATGAGCTGGTTCTTGTTGTTCACCTCTGCCAAGTCCACCACCAAGTGGTGCAGGTTGTGGACGAACATGGGGGCAAACCTAAGTGTATAAATTACGCTGTTAAGGAAGCAGGTATTTCCAAGGTTGCAGAGGGGCGCTATGGGTGACCCCCCCGCCCCAACATCGCTCCCGGGACTGTCGTCCGTCGAGCTCTTGTGGCTGTCACCGGTCAGGTAGCCGTTCATCATCACGTCTGTGAAAAAGTGCTCAAAAGGTCACTCACTATAAGTTTAAAAAAACATTAAGTATGTAATTTCCCAACAAATAATTCAATTCATTCACATAATAACTAAAAAAAATAGGAAGCAAGACCAAATATTAAAACAGATGTAAGGTTATAAAATACCTAGGGCTTATGGCTTTTAAGTAACTAATGTTAATTTAATTTGCAAGTATAATGCATGATTACATACATAATAAACAACATTTTATATTTCCTTTAATCAATAAGAACAATATAATAATCATTTGCTTCCTCTTTTGTGCAGTGTAAATAGCCAAACGAGTCTATAGGCGGTACTTTCCTAAATCCAAAGATTTTGGTTGCATTCAAATCCTTCAGATTGCAAATTACTAGAGTTCTCGAGTTTAATTCTGTGCCACAATAAATATATCTAAATTACATTGTGAAGACATGCACTAATGGTTAAGTAGTCTAAAGCATTAGTCATTCATTGGGACTGGTCGTTGCCGGTGTGGGTGCACTAGGTTTGAATCCCAAATATGTGCAGTGAAGATGGTTTTCTGATTTGTCATTTCCAATTCCATTTACCACACTTTCTCTAGGAAATTGCTGGTGATTTTCCTTAAACCTGAACTTTATCAACGTGTAGTTTCAAAAAGTGTAAAGCTTGATTCACACCCTTGCCAAAAACAGAGCAGAATCTGCTTGAGAGACACAGCGGTTCATATGCTATTGGAAATGTTGATACATGATATTTTGCAACACAAACTATAAACCGCCGATTCCCAAGAAATTTATTTTCTAGTTGAGAAATAGATTTATAAAATGGATAGAGGTGTGCAAAGATTTGAAAACTTTGAATTAATTTCAAATATTGTTTGCTTCTACTTCGATTCAAGAGTTACATAATTCCAGATTCAACAATTATGAAGTTTTGGAAAAAAATAATTATATATATAAGTTATAACACACTCTTATGCCTGCTTTTTATAAATTTTTTAATTATTTACATCAAAAATTAATGTTAGTGTAAAAAATCTTACATTTTGTGATAACTTAGTTTATCATTTTAAGACAAAATATATTAATTAAGTTTGAAAAATAGAATTTTATAGATTATATTTGATACTTTAACTTGCATAGTTATCAAACATTAAACTTTTTTTTTAAATAGTCAAACTTCGATTTGGCTTCAGAAATACCTCATACTATTCTATTAAACTTCACTTTGAATTGAAAAAGTGGATTTCACACACTCCTAAAATGGATGTTTTCAAATTATTGTATTGTATGAAACAGAACACACACTTTCCATTAAACGAGCCATTTCCATACATTTCCCAACAGTAGATGCATCTGTCCGCTAGTATTTTGCTTAATAGGCACATTAGCACTGATTGAGCCGATTGATTTTGAAATTTGATTGGGTCTCCCAAGCTAATGTAGTGTCACAGAAAAAGGAAAGGTGAAGTTATTTCAAGTCATGCTGAGCAGAAAACGATGAACTATTGTGATTGATTTAGAATTTCTCTCTTGATTATATTTCTACTATGCTCATTTCTCGATGAATGTGTAAATCCACAGTAATCCATGGTTAAACCATGCAAGAAGTAATAGGGACAGCAAAATAGTAGCTTTCCATGGTTAATAAATTATTGTTGGCATAAACTAAAAATAATTTTAGTTTAATATAAATTTGCTTGAATAAAAACATTTATTTTTATACAATGTATGAATTTTATCCAATTCAGGATATTTATGAGTTAAGTATTACATGGGTTTATTTTGGAGTGTTTCAACCTGTGGTTTGTTTTCTACTGGTTTGCCAATCTCAACAAGGATTTTAAATAAACTAGAGAAAAAGGCATAACTTCGAAATGTATATCAAAAAACCTGTGGCACCAAAACAGGACCAGTCATTTCCTTAAGTATATTGGTATGATGATGATAAAAGCATTAATAACAATAATAATCTTATTATTGTTCTTGGATATTGGTGATCAGGACATTTTTAAAATTCGACTTGTTTCATTATAATTATTACATTTTAATTTTATTTGTGGCCGACTATGTTCACAGCCTTATACATATTTAACTGTGAGTCATGTGATTTTGAACCCCACTAGGTTATCGCATGAATTCAAAATGTGTTGATATTCCAACTTTTGAAATCCAAATAAATCTCAAAATATAATGGTTTACACTTAACACAACGAATGAACGGCCATATAAAAATTACCAGTTACTTTTAGGTGTCCAAACCCCTAGACAAGCGTCAAGAGGAAGAACATTTTTTTACTAAATGAGCATACGTAACAAGAACTATTTTTTTAATGAAAAAGGCCAAATAGTTTTTACAAGTTTTTATTTCTCCGCATCACATCTTACTATTCGTTCGGGTTATACGCTTACCAAGTAATTGGATATTCAAATAAATCTAACTTCTCACAATAAAATAATATCGTGGCTGATACAGCAATTTTTTTTTGTACTCCATGTCTAAATATTTTTTGAGCACCCGGCCTTACTACTCATTTGGGTTATTTGCCTCTGTACCAATTACACCAATGTGTTAAGGATTAGGTAAGTTTAATTTAAAGGGAGTGGAAATAGAGTGAAAAACATTTTTTAGGAAAACCACATTCAGTGCACCAGACCAGGATCAAAACTCGATTTCCCCGTCTTCGACAGTCTAGTCTATTGCGATAGTAGCGCTTTAGACCACGCGGCCACCGAACCGGGTGTCTTTACTATTACATATTTATGTAAGGTATTTAACATACACTATCTGAACTGACTGATTATATATCATAACACAAGAATTTCTATGAGCGATAGTGAAAGGACCTACCAATTTTGTGGGGAAAGATATTTTCACATACCTTACAGGGTTCTTTTACATGCCACAACCGAGTTGAGACGGAAGTTGTGCTATGGATTTTTATCACTCAAGAAAAATATGTCAAACTCGGCTGTGTTTGAACCCACAGGCCTCAAGTCCTGAGGCGAGCAAGCTCTTTACCCCAAGACCACCAAGGTTGACAATTGATTGTCTTTACTTGTGCCATTAGAAAGATTATGCAGATATTGCGAACAGGCAGCAAGACGCGATGCTAAGATACAAACTTCGCGCTAAGACCAACGGCATTGTATTATAAGTTTAAGGCTGGTGTGCAGGAACAAAGCTGTGTGGGCCCATATGAGTTCGAGTTTATTTCACAGAAGTGTGAGAAGAGTAGTGTCAAAGCTTAGTGTTGGCAGGTATACACTAATGCTACACTCACACTATCTCATTTCTTAGGGAGGAGAAGAGGAAGGGGGTGAACACTGCGCTTAGCTTCATTATTGCATACAGTTCTTAGGCCCTAAATTGAACGGCCACTAGCGCTGGTAAATGAGAGCATTGATTTAGGCTATATTATTGTATATAACTAAGTGCATTAATTATCTAATAAGTATTAAGCTAGATTTTAAAACAAATTACTTAGGGGTGTGTGAGTAGGCTTTCAAATTGAGTTTGAATGAAGGGTTATTTTAGTTTGAGTAATAAAGAATAGAATTTGTATAACATATTTTAAGAACTTTTTTTAAAAGATCAATACATAAATCACTACTACTTTAAATATTTTTAATGATATTTTTATGAAATCACAAAAATTCAAATTTTTAAATAAATATAATAAAGTTGTCCAAAATATATATCTTTAAATCAGATGAAAGGAAATATTAAGTAGTTATATTTGCCATGAAATAATATCTAGATTGAATCAAAAATTAAACTTTAGAGTTTTTGTAAAACCTGTTAAGATTCATAAAAAAAATGAACAAATTCATAAACAAAAGCTGCACATGACCATCCATGATGCCTATATTTTTATGTAAAATGATAAGGAGTAAAATAAATCCTGTTGATTTTGTTCTAAAAATAAAATTAATTTAAGTAATACCATCAAAATCTTACACACATTGCATATTTTAGAAGATTGTTACACAAATTTAACACACTACTAATTTGTTGAATTTAAAAATGTGACAACCACAAAATGCATCATTTGTATAGTGAGTTTTTAAACTTATGCTGTTGTCATACTGTACACAATGATGTAGCGCCCATATCAGATCAAGATAACACAAATATGAAGTTTCTTAATAGTACTTTCAAGTGATTGGATGTAAATGTTTAATTTCTCGGTGTGGCTACCAGAAATTTAATGGCTAGATAAGATAAATGATTACTAAAAGAGGCAATGTTTACCTAATGGTCAAATATATTAAGGTGAAGATATACTACAAGAGCTGATTACCCTTGGGTACAGTTGCATAGTCAGACTTAGTGCCTCAAGTGAGGCTCGATACCAAACACAAGGCAAAACCTACCTAGACTAGAGTGGAATGGGACAGTTTAGTATGTGAAATTGACCTATTCCTTTATAGTCTAAGTAGGTGTTGTTCTTTATTTGATTTTGAGGCACACTAGGTCTGACAATGAATTTGACCCTTGATTCTAATTTAGAAAAATGTAATAATATTATGAGCGTTCAAAAAAGGTAAATATATGAAAATCTTGTAGTCCTGCATGGGGGAATTATACTACAAAATTAGAAAATATATCAAGTGATCATTTTGGGCCAAAAAAGTAGAGAATTGAGCTAATATGGTGAAATCTTCTACTACATGTGTGTATACACCATAAAATAAAAGTTTAATCAAACTGGAAAATTATATATAAAAATGTATGTAACTTTATGAGAGGGGCAAGCTTTGTAGAGAAAGTCAATTTCAACAGAGCGTGAGCAAACTATATAAGCACATAATGGTACTACTTTCTTATAGAATGATTTGTTAGGCCTACAAATAGTTATTTCAGATCAATAATTTATATAGTTATATTTTATCAAGTTTGATAAGCAAAAAATAACACCACCATTAAGTAAACCATTTTGGAATTAAATACTTTATTCAGATGTAAAATAATAAAGTTGTTGAGATACAACCTAGTTCTCTCCCACTTCATGTTTTTATTCAAATGGCTAAGATAAAAACATTTTATATATAATACAAATAAATGGTGCGAGTGTCCCACAAAGACTTTCTTGGGCCTTTATCTAAAACTGAAGACATTTAATAAAAACTTGTAATACATGTGAAGCAAAATAACTAACATTGTAACGAAAACATAATGTAAAAATGAGAATGTATTATATTTTGCCAACGAACATAACTAAAATAATACACTCATACAGAAACATAGTGAAAATAAAGAAATATTATAGGTGTGTGTGTGTATATATATCGTTCACCTGAATTTTATTGTCGTGAAAGTTATACTAAAAGACAGAGTGAAACAAAAGGAGTTTGGGTTAAAAAAAAACAGTATTAGAACTTGGCAACAACAGAGGTCAAAAAGTTTCTAATTTCTATGCCATTTTATTTCATTAAGTCTTATTATCCATTTAGGTTATCAACATACATTATATTATGCCAACGGGATAAGGATGAGAAAGGTAAAATTTGATAAATGTGCCTACATTTGTATAGTAGAGTGGTAAATCATTACTGGTTATATACCAATTTGATTTGGTTTAGTAATCATGATAAAGAGATTACCTAAATAAAATACAAGAAAAACACCATACCTCCTTCCAAAGGGTTCAGTAAATTTTTGTCCTTGGTGTTTAAGTTAAAAGGACGTCTTGAGGAAGGTGAAGAAAATGACAAATCTTGATACTCCTCAGTGAAACGTAACTGGTCTGTTACAAGATGGTGCCTATCATAAAGGCCTCTTCTCGCATGAGTCAACTCGTTATGGACTCCTCTCACCAATTTGTTACCACGTCCCGAAAGGGAAAGACAGACTCTCTTCCTAGGTGGAGCGCTGCTAGACTCTCCCACGGCATTCTCTTCCGAAAGAACTGTCATCTTCTCTACACCTTAAAAATTGATCACAACAGTTATCTTACAACTCTAAATGACAAACACAGTTTTGATAAGTGGGGTCTTGATAAGACATATTCCATGACGTTACAATTTAATAGTAAATAATTTATGTTATATTTATTTAGGTAATGAACTAGTTTTTTGAATGTTTGAAATCTTTCCCATTTTAAGTGTGGTTTAACTGAAAACCTTAATTGTCACATTTAAGTTGATTAAAAATTAATTTGCAGGGACTTTTAAAGGAATTTAAAGACTGAAAAAGCCCATTAACACAAAATATTGTTTTAAAAGTGACGTCAAAATAAAAATATTACCAGGGTTAAATATTTTCTTGTGTAACAATTTTTTTGCTATATGTTTTAAACTTATTGTTTGATTGAGTGTTTTTTCTGAGTAGCCAATTTTCCTTCGTTTTACTAGATTACAAAAAAAAATCATATTTAAGAAATAGTATGACACATTGGCACTTCAATGATCCATTAAGGTGCGGCTGAAGGCAGTACAAGTATTTTTACAGTTTTTATAGAATATAAATTTTTTGGCAAAAATTAATCAAGTATTTCTCCAGTAGCAACATAGAATTTACTTTTTTGCACATGCTAATATCAACAAATCTTGAATATCTGTCAAGTGTGTCCTAGAATTTTTCCAAAACTTTTTAAATAAATAGAAAAAGTTTTGACAGAATTCCAGGACACTCTTGACAGATATTCAAGATCTGTTGATATTAGCATGTGCAAAAAAACTAAATTCTATGTTGCTACTGGAGAAATATTTGATCTATTTTGGCCAAAGAAATGTATTTCTATAAAAACTGTAACATTATTCGCGCTCCCTTTTGTTGCACCTTAAGAAACTTACAAACAAATTTGTTATTTTAAACTGCCTTGAGTGTTTCCCAATTTGCAAAATAGCAATATCAAAATAAACCCAAAACTAATCTAAAAAAAGGAAAACAAAACAATCTTATGTGTAGCAGAGTAAAAAAAATCTGAATTAAAAAAAGAGTTCTAAGATTAGAACATGTAACACATCAGGGATTTTTTTTTTCCACTGTGGTATTGTTTTGCCAATTGAATTAATGGTAATTGGAACATAATTATGTTGGGGTAATTTAAATATAAAGTAAGCGAGCCCAATCATTTGTGTCAGTTTGTAATGTCTGAGTTTGCCCTTCAATATGTATATATTAATTTCATTTTTGACTGTGTGTGAGACTTTTAAGAAAATTGTAGAGTTACAGTTCCAAGGGTTCGCTGTTGGTTTTGAAGTCTGGCAAACATTAAATGCTATTTTTCTAAATATACCTTTTTTTTTTAAGGAAATGTAAATTTGGGATGCGATGGGATATTACACTTGTTTAATAGCCGTGCTACTCCTACTTTACTATAAATTAGTAGATTTGAGTTGTTTATATTTTTGTCTAATTCTTAATTTTATGACTTCACACTTTTACTTCGCTTTGGAGCATTCCAACCATCTTTTATAAGCTATTCTTTAAGGACTCTTGTCAATAGTTTGTCAATTCTTTTTTTACATATTGCCCATTCTATCATAAAACTATTCTGTAAACTTTTTCACCATACATCTTCCGTGATGTATAAAAGCTTATTTATTACAAATTCATAGTTTAATATATTTTAAGTTGGGGAGATGAGGAACATTGAGGAACAGCAATAACACATTATATTAACCAAAAATAAAGCGGGAACAAATTAACAATACAATTTATACATCTATTTCATACCATTTCGAAGGCTTTCAGTGTTTATGTTAGCAAAACCAACCTTGCTTAAATTTAAAACGTTTACTCCCCAATTCCCTTCCTCGTATCATGCGGCTAGCAAATCAACATAGTGATTCAGGACTGCATCTTCATGAAAGAGAGCAATAGTTTAAATTTTTTTAAATATCAATTGTCAAATCAATCGTGCATTCAAAACCCCTATGGTGAGACCGTCATTTTTTTTAAGTTGAGAATATAGGTTAGTTAAGATAAAAGCCATTTATTATAAAATTGTCCTTTAAAATATTCAAAAATATTTTTTTTTAAATAATACCTGGGTAATAAATAAAACTTGACACGCGCGCCAGTTTTTGTACACCATCCTTGAAATGTGTTCAAGTGGTTGTATTTAGCATAAATTTGTGTTGTGTCATCAACCATAATTTAATTTCATTATATTAGCATACAATACAATGTAGCATTCAAGTATAGGCCCGAGCCTAGAGCGGCAAACATTCTTGTGATGGAGAAGCAAAGAGACAGTCCTTTTACTCAGGAGAATCATACAAATGAGAAAGAAGGCACAAGTTGATGAAACATCATACCGAGTCAAAACATTCATCAAGCGTTGTGAACATGTAGGGGGATTTAACTTTCAAACATTTATAAAAAAAATTTGACATCTCCAATATTAAACAAAAGAAATACATATTTTTTAAGACTATGGGTGAAAAAAAAAAGGAATGTGTGTTAATATTTTTAAATATTGATATTCATGTTTCCATATCAAAAACATTATTGTGAAAAGTAATTGCTTCTAGATTCCTTGCTGATTGATATAAAAAGATGTCATACAGGCTTATTGGATGTCAGGACATGCAGAGGCGTATATTGTGATCCAAAACACTACTTGGTAGTAGGAAACGTCTTGTCAGTTAAAAAGAAGGTGGGGGAGGGGGGGGGGCGGTGAAGAATCAAGCAGGCAAGTTAGAGATATGATGTAGAGAGACTGACTGATGTAAAGTTTAGGAATGAATATTGAATTGAAGTCTGAAATAGATTTGTTGCCTTATAGTGCTCATAGGATAGTAAAGAAAACATGCAACCAGAGAAACAGTGGGAAATTGTTCAGGAATCATTTTTAAAGATGCAGCAAAGAGTAATGAATGTTTATACAAAAAAAAAGTGGTAAAAAGCCAAAGTGTGACAACAAATGTTCAAAATTAAAGAAGAGAAGCAAAACTACATTGGCTAGAAAGTCCTAGTGAAATGAGCTTAAACACATTCAGCAATGTAAAAATGAATGCCAGTTATCATATTCAAAAACAAAAATAAAGAGTATTTAAAAGCTAAAGCTAATGAGAAAGAACAAAATAGCAAACATAAGAATAGCAGGTAGCTTCATTTAGGTATTAACGGATATAAGAAGAGTTATCAGGCTAAGGCCAATTTACTGAATGATGTGAATGGCTAGCTAATGGAAGATACGAGCGATGTTTTGAGTAAATGGAATTACTAATTTAGTCATATTTCGAATGTTTATCAAGGATCCAAATTGGGTGAGGCTACCAAAATCAATAATGCAGAATCAATAGTCCCAGAGCCAAGTATTAGTGAAGTCAAAGGAGATAAACTGCTTTATTCCATATGGAGCCACAAGGTATTATGACAAGATCGGAAGGAAAGAATAACAATACCTATTTTCAAAAAGGAAGATAAGCCAAAGTGCAATAACTATAGAGGTATCTCACAACTGCTAACAGGTTACACAATTTTAGCTAACATAATTTTAATGAGAGTGACGACATATGCAACAAGAAATAATTGGGGGATCATCAGAGTTGATTTTGACGAAACATATCAGATTCGGATTTTGCACTATTTGGCAAACATGAAAAAACATTAAAACATAGCCAAATTAAGTAATATGTTTCTTATGGCATCATAACAAGAAGTAATAATAGGATAGGCCTAATCATATAGAAAAATAGTAAAATGTGTTTAGTGTGTTGCCTAGTGTTATTTAATTGCTTAGCTGAAGAGCTGTATAAAAAAGATGAAATGGAAGGGTGAAACAGCAGAATATATTTATATAAAATGTTTTATTTCTCAATAAAACCCAATACATTTCAAAAACATATGTTTAACGTTTTAAAAATAATAAATAAAACTTGAATAATATGATAAGTGATATTTGTTTCAAACATTCTATCACTTACACCATATTTGGTCAAGATTATGTGTTTTTAATTCTACCAATTTTACTATAATACTACTAATAATACTATTCTGCCAATAGATGAATACCATTAGAGATTACAAACATGGTTTAATTGATTGAGTGATTAATGGCAAGTTTTCTAAACCCTTTAGGCTACTAATATAGTAAATATTTTTATTTCCAGTTTGGATTATTCCAAAATATTGTTAAGAACTTAAACTAATAACAAATGAATGATGTTAAACACTTTGAGTTTTAACTTTTAAGAGCCATAAAGTTTTCTCCTCACTTTCACAACCGCTCCACAGATTATAACTTTAATTTTTAGGTAAAAGGTCAAGTATAAGTCAGCTACTATGCCTGTATATTTTTCCGTTAGGGAATTATAGAAATATTTTTGATAAGCCTAATGGTATAGCTTTTGAGGTAATCCTTGTCTTAAAATCTAGTTTATGCATTCGACACATTTGTATGGCTCTTTTATTATTATATTGAATACAATTTAATTTTTTATTAAAATTATTTCCAATTATTGGTGGGAGAAGAGTGGTTAAAAATTATTTAAGGAAATATTTTCTGTTTATAAAATAAATCCTTATAAAAATTATCAAGCTTGATTTTTTTTAATAAGTATTCTTATTTGGTATATATATTTTTGCTACGGCTATTTAAGCTTAACAAAGACTTCTTCACTCAAATTTTTATTCCTGTCAGCAAATTTTAGACACTGGTTTCTTTATTGGTCAAAGGTCATAATCCCCAATAATCCCCCTCACATTTTATTTTATATCACCTTTNAGATAAGGGAGGGGTGAGATATCACAATATTCACATTCAAAGACCAGGGTAAAATTACAGAAAAGGGAAGGGTGAGATATTCACGTTCAATGACCAGGGTAAAATAATAGAAAAGGGAGGGGTGAGATGTTATAATATTCACATTCAAAGACCAGGGTAAAATAATAGAAAAGGAAGGGGTGAGATGTCACAAAATTCACATCCCATTACAAGGGTAAATTAACAGAAAGGGGAGGGGCCAAAGATAACCATATTTACATCCCATGACTAGGGTATACTAAGAGAATACATGCATATATATATACACATGTACATACGCAAATGCATGCACATACACACAAACACACACACAATATGTACAATGTTTATCACTAAAAAATGAAAATTTCACTATTGAATGATAACTTTTAAAGTGCGGATTTGTTTAACTTAAATAATATATGACAGTTTATTACATTATTATGTAGGCTAGATGGTTACTCATTCAAATACAATGTTGTTGTTTATTAAAAAAAAGTCTTATTTTACTTTGCCATAACGTTTCAAAATGCTAAAAGTCAACTTATATTTCCAATGGTGATCAATGCAGAAAATATCTTGTCTTCAATATTGCTGGATCTTTCTATAAAAGTCTATAGTGAGTCGACACTTGACAAAAGATTTGGCTTTCTTAGCCTACTGGTGGTTGAAAATCCACATCTTCTCAAACAACTAACAATCATTTTGTCAGGAAGGCATTTGTATAACAAAGAATTCTCATCCCCATTACAGTAAACACAGTGTAGGGTTCATAGGCAGGGTAGCCAGTCAAAGTTTAGAATAAAATTCCAGCATAATTTTCCTGGTGAAAAAAAAAACATTTTTTTTATAAGGGTGTTCCTCCGATTGTAATATTGGATTCACATGCTAGCCGAAAAACTAAGGCAGAACAAAAAGTAGTCATGTTATGAGCTCTAAGCCAATCAGAAGATGTCCATCTTATTGGCGCGAACTGTTTTGCTAGAGTTCAAATCATCTCTACTTTGTCTGCTCTGTCTGAGAAGTTCGTCACAGGAGGACCAATCAGAACAAACCATCTCAAATCAATGTGTGCACGCATTTGACAACGGATGCACTCTACAGCCAGAAGATAGCAGAAAGCTTTGTTGGCCTTTGTGAGGAGATTTGAAATAACCCGTTAATGTAAAGCTGGTGTATTGATGTACTGGCTGCATTGCATCATGGGTCAACATAAAGTATGGAGTTGCTTTGCCACTCAAGCAAATTCTGCTTTCTAAATTCGGCAAATGTGCGTATCAAGCTTAAGCCTCTAACAAAATTATTCTGAGTGAAAATGTATTGCAAGAGGTGTATTCTAATACTCTGACAAATTTTAATACCTAAGCAAGTATCAAAAATAAGTATTTCTACCCAATACTGAAGTTAATAAATTATTTGAGCCTAAGAAAATTCATACTAAAACCTCTATTATGTTTTTGTAAACAATTTAAATTACTTCTAAATGTGTCTTTGTTTAGAAAAAATCCTTACTGTCTAATGTTGGGAGACTTCACCACAAGCCATCACAAATAGGACTATTCCCTAACCCCTAAAAATAATGGGTGCATTATGGAATTACTCTACAGTGTTACTTGTTATTGCACTTTTGTAAGGTATGGATCAGAAAGTTACTATTTCATTTGTGGTGTCTGCTCAGCCACAAGTAGAAAGTAGAAAAGCTAAAATAAGTATCTATACACAATTAATGTGCTACACCTAGTAGTGGCTAAACCTTATTTGTGAAGATGAGGAGATAAGCAAAAATAAGTGTTTGTTAAGAAAAAAAAACCTTCCCCATATCCCTGTCAAATGGAGAGGACCAGTAACATTGATGTCTCTGCATTGTTTAAACCATTTTAATAAGGACTATCTGAGGTAAATAAATTCTGCAGCTCTTGTTCTCTCATGATCTAAACCTGCAGAAGATATAAAATTACCTTGATTTTTCAAGATTGTTGAGTGTGCTAGAGAAAATTCTAAATTTGTCAGCAACGTATTTCTTCTTTCTTCGATCAATCTTCGCTGCTTCAATCACTTTCAGATTTTCACCAACACTTAACAATTTGAGATTTTGTTTGGAACTCATTTTAGTGTACACTACTGTACCACTAATAAGCATGAATGTAACCTCTGCTGTGCTCAAAATATGATTTAATTATAGTGACATACATATATATATATATATATATATATATATACACTCATAAGAGAGCAGTGACTCGGAATAAATCATTCACTTGACTGGTAAACAATAGCTTGAGGCAAGTTTACAGAGGGAATGCAGATTGTGACATGATTTTGCTTCAAGTTATAGAGGTCAAAGTATTAAAACTTTGAGTTATAAAGGTATCATTTACCCTATAGAGGTGCGGTTTCTCTTAATTTGAGTTGTATGGGTAAAAGAATGCGCCTAAACACCTTGCAAGAACTTTGAATTATGTTTATATTTTGAATTAAGGAGGTGTTCGCAGAGTAATAGATTAAATTATAGACTTAAGAGGTTTTCGATTTATAGAGGTTTAACTGAGAGCCTTGAGTAAAAAAATAGTATTCCTTTTTTTTAAACATATTATGCTCGGTCTGTTTAATATTACATAAAAATTATTTTGATGAATTTTACAATATCACACTCGCATCTGACTAGCAAAAGAGTAAGTTATTTTAATTTAAAGAATCCATTCAAGAGCCACACAATGGCACATCATAATAGTTATAAAATGTCTAAAATAGAGTATTTATTTAGTATTCAATTAAAGGAAAGTCCCAATCTGTAAACAACACGCCCCTAAGAGCAAGATGTGATACTTTTAAATATACCTATACTCAAGAAAACGCCGGCCCCTTCATTAGTGCCTAATTAAGTAGACTACAATCCAAGTTTCATATGAAGAGCTAGAAAAGTTGCTAGATCTACTTTCATATCTTCATACATCAGGTCTGAAGATGTCAGATATTATCAATACTTATAATTAATTAGCACTAATAAAATAGCAGTGTTTTATCAATTTTGGCTGTGGAAAAAAAATGTTTGAATTTTCTAATAAAAATCCCTTCTAATGAAAATTTTGACTAATATTCCTTCTCCTGTCTGTAGAGATGATTAAAAAAAGGGCCTAGCTCTTGATTTTTTTGTTTCTAAACTTATAACATAACTATTTAAGAAAATTAGCACATGTTAAAGATTAAAGTTTCAATTTTTAAAAATTTTATTTGAAATAAAAAGCAAGTATTTGTCGTGTTGGAAAATAATTTTATGTATCATTTTCACAAGAATCCAATAAGAAAATAATACAAGTAGCCCCTAGATATAGGCTATTGTAACTTATTTAATAATAGTACCTTATTATATACATTCATATAAAAATTATTTTCTTTATTTTGTTACAATATATGGTATATTGAGAAGACAGTAATCAAATAATACCAGGATTTACAAAGTTTGATAATTTTGGATAATTATACAATTAAAACAGAATTAACTAAAAACATAAGAGTAATGTAGAAACTTAATTATTGACTATCTTTAGTGTTGACTTACGTTCTTTGCATTATAATATAGACCCATGATCATTTGCGGTGTCTGACGTCACTGTTTTTTTATAGAGATTAAATTGTTTACTTGAACAATAGGCCTACTATTCAAAATGTTAATTCAAATTAACACATGAAAGGTTAGGTTAAAATAGGTTGAGTAGGTATAAACCATAATAATAATATAATGTAAATTGTCAATGGTTTGAAAGATAGGTTTGTTTCATAATAATTATAATAAATATTAATTTGGGTTTTTATATTTGTTATGTCATCCGACGGCCAAGACAGTTGTTAGTGATCCGGATTCCAGTTTAGTTTATGTCCGTTCTTGAGTGAGTTTATATCATGGGATTTCATTAGTAGATGTTCATGATTTTTTTTAGCAACACATATTATAACCTGTTCCTGGTATACACATATGTACTAATTGTGGTAATGAGTTAGGGCTGAGGAAGGTTGAATTTAGAAAAAGTTAAGAGGATGCTGTCCAAGTTCACTGACAAAAGGAATAGATTTGTTGTAAAACAAACCACCTAATAAATAATAATAATAGTAACATGCATTTGCATGGAGGGATAGTGGAAAACCATTTTTGGAAGAGAAAAACTTAATACACCCTACCAGGATTTGAGCCCTAATCTCCCTAGCATCATCAGTATAGTCTAACACCAGAGTGACAACTTAGACCATAAAGCCACCGAAGCAGGTTTCACGATTCATTCAAACAAGATAAAAATATAATTGTCTCATTTGTAAGAGTAGAATACACCATGGAAAAAGGTGAAATGTGGTCAATGTAAACATTAGGTGCTTACAAAGTATCGTATAAAAACTAGACCTATAATTCGCCGGGATAGATATAGTTTTAGTTATGCCACATGTCTCAAAAAAATTGCCCGACAGATATCCTGTTTCTAAAGTGAGCTAATTTATTATAATATTTTAAAAATTTATATTTTTTACAGTAGGTAATTGATTAGCCTTATTATTTTGCTTGTAAAAATAATCATATTACTTTGATAATAAAAAAGATTTTATAAGTTTACACCTTTGATGATGGGTAGGCCTACCATCCGACTTTTACAATACCAAACTTGTTCATATTATTAATGGTTGATCAATTTTTAAAATTAAAAAAAAATTAATTTTTGACAATTTGAGTTTTAAAAAAAATGTATTAGATGTTGTGGAACTTTTAAACAATGTTAAAATCTACCCTAACTTCCATGTAAAAAAAAAATCGACGAATCTAATTTCAAACACACTTTGGTGAGTAAAAGTTTTAATACCTAATGAAATGTTTGAAACCTTAAAACTACAAATGGAAAAAATAAATAAAAAACATTAACTGCAATGCCATCCATAAGTGTAGCCTACATGCAGTGTATATAAAAAAAAGTAAGTTCAAAGAACTGACAGTGAAGCAAGAAATTTGACATGTTCAAATGTGCACCCCTCTTTACAGTATTGAAGGACTACAGTTTTAAAGGTGAGCTTCGAGTTTCTTGTTTGACCATCTTTGACTAACAAGCTTTTATCTATAAATAAATGTCATTGGGGAGCTTAATAAACTTCACTACAGTAAAATTAGTAGGATTAAATGTTATGGTGTCAATAACGTTTATGCTTTATTTTAACAAAGGTAAAAAATTATAGGCCTATAGGATTGGACCTATTATTTTTACCTACTAAGCATTATTATAGTAAGTATTAGCTAGAAAAACGTCAGTCATCTATATATTACTAAGTCTTCCATATAAATTATGTAATTCATAAGTTAGAAAATATAATCTCGGCTAGCCTATTTTACAGGGTAGGCTTAATGTAAGACGCAAAAGTCTACATACAGCAACCATGTCTTGAACATATTGCATTTTCCATTGCAAACTCAATTCTTGCATATGATATATATTTTTTTAATTCTCTTTACCCAACACAGATTGTAGTTCTTTTAGTGAATTGACATTAATCAAAATTCCACATAGGCATAGATTTATTCATCCTTCTTATATACACTCAGTTCTACACAACAACTTCATGAAATAGTTACAGAATTGCTAACTTAAAAAACCCTAATACACTAAAATATATATATATTATTCAATCATAATAATTGGATAAAAATATTTTGGGATAAACTTATAGTAAAACAAGTTAATCATCCAAACTTAATTTAGCCTTCCAAGTATATTAAAATTCAATTAAAATAGAATTTTAGACGGACAAGTTAATGCATTATTTAGAAACTAGTTATTTCCATGCAAAGTTGTATTGTGTGTTGTTTTGGCAAGGAGTAACCAAGGCTATGAATCTGATGAGTTATCAAATGATAAAAATAATCTTTATGTGTAATATATATATTTTTAAATTAACCAACCGTATCCAAGCCTATGAAAATTATACTACCTATAGTAAAAATTTGGAAGGATTAATAGCTTTATAAGATTAACTTAGTTATTTCCTTGCAAAGTTGTCATATGTATATTCTGAGAGAAACATTTTAATCAGTGGTAGGCCTTGACAATTATTTAACCAACCAATCAACATATTTTAATTGCTGACTTTTGTTTAGTCTTATGTACGCCTAATTAATAATGCCATAAAGACATGGTTTTTTTTAAATTTAGTTTCTCAAAAAAAGAGTTGAAATTGTTTGTTATATAGAAAAAAGTATGTTTCCAGAAAGTAATTAAAATAGTTTCCTGTAAAAAAAGTTCTAAGTTTAAAACTTGCTCGACAATTATAAAAATATTTTAAAGGTCCTAAGGCCACCTCCATAAGATATAAAGGTGAGCGTATTTATCGTTGCGGCCTGAAAACGGTCATGAAAACATTTTAAAATCTGTTGCTGGTCGCCAAGTGTGACCACCCTCATAAAAAATCAATGGAATACACTAGAGCGACCTAAGTGTAGCGTCCTGACCATGTCACAAGCATGGCCGTAGCCTAATTCAAAACAAACATGGCAACCAACTTAGAGGAAATGGAACAAAGTTCTAAATAATTAGGGTAAGTGCGTGCATACATACAATTTTTGTCACAACTAAACAGTTTAGTCGTGACATTTGTGTTTCACAATTTCACCACGATAAAACAATTAAATCTTGGACCCGTGCATACCAACGATAGTAGAGGCTCAGATATTTTTAAACACTAAAATTTGGAAAACGGCAGGCCTCATAGCATATTTTGGGTGTCAAAAAGTAGGACTGCCAATTTGATAAAAAGAAGGACATGTTAAAACACTATATTCACCCCGTAGTGCCAAAATAAAATTTATTATTATTAGCACCGCGTCTTACTACCGATTCGGGTTATACGCACTTACACTAATGTGATATGGTAGGGTGATTGTGATATGAAATGGAGGACCTACAGTTTAACGTGGGATCCAAACCATGGTGGAGGCCTGGAATTCCACACATTCACAAGATGTGATTAATACACGTCTTGTCAGAGGTGAAGGAAGGGTTTGGCAATCAGATAAATCTGGGCCGGGACAGAGGATTGAACCTTGGACCCCCAGAACAGAAGTCCGACACCTTACCCCTAAACCACCAGGTCACCAATAAACTATTAAAAACAATGTTGTTATGTTATTGCACCTGTAGTAAAAATAGGAAAAAGTATTTTACAAAAGGAGGAATGCTCAGCCATCATCAACCCCTTGCAATCCTCCTTTTATCCCCC
>CABFVX010000156.1:113567-140693 GCA_902151425.1 Timema shepardi | reverse complement strand
CCCCCCACCCTCGAGCTCCACCAATATAATTTATTTTCTCCTTAGTACAGTATTTATTTTACTTTGTCATTTCATTACAAATCCAAATTTGGAAATAATGATAGTGAAACAAAATAGTAATAATAATGATGTTCATTTTCATCAAAAGCTGACATAGGTTAAAATAAACTGTCTTCCACCTAAAATTAAAATATATTTTAAAAATAATCTGTGAAACATCATAATGAAAATATTTTTTTTACCCCCGTCTCTTACTAACCATTTGGGTTATATGCCAAAAAAAAATCATTTTAAAAATGAAATCACTCATTCAGTTGTTTTTGGGTTTCTTTGATTCATATTGACTTGCACAAAAGTAGTCCAACATTGTTGTCTTTCTCTTTTTAATATGATTTTGTTTGTTTCTTATTTTCTCAAAAGCACAGTCACTTTCTTCAAAAATTTTACACGGAGCTTCTAGCATAGATTGAGCTATTTGCAAACCTTTCCTATAATTGATTTTCATTGCATTTCATTCGCTTCTACCACTAATGACTTGTAAAATTGAACTTCTTCTTTAGCTTCTGATTCTTGCTTTTCCAACAGGTTCTCTCTTTGCATTGCCTCTTTAGCTCCCCACGATTTATTTTCCAAAACTTTCCTATAAGCTTGATACTCTTCACTTTGGTTTTTTCTCTTATCTTCTTGCTCTTGTTTCTTTCATTCAACCTCAATTCTCTTATCTTCTTCAAGTTCAGCCAAGTACAACTTACGGGCTCACGTCCTTTCTTGATGAAATTCTTCGTGAATGATACTGTGTTGCACTGATAGTTGTAATATTTAAGATCATCTTTGGTAGACAGCATGCCTCTGATGGATGCCTCAAAGGGACAGGTCCTGTTGCCAGTAAGATAGTTTGACGTTTGTGAGAACCCACACTCAACATCAGCATTTCCATGGGGTAACACAAGGATAGTTTTAACAAGCCTTTCACTTTAGCTTATTCTATTTGGAAATAGTTCGTTATAACACTACCTCCAAAAACCATTTTATAACCATTGAATTTCAAAGACACTGTACAAGCTTTCGGGCATACAATTCAAATTTATTCAAACTGTGTGAAACATTATGACGTGAAATTTTGTTTTGCTAACTTACAAGCAAAAAGGAAGATCCACACTTCAACCTCTAAAAATCAAACGGTTACTTTCTTTTGGAGGTCAAAAGGTAAGAAAAGGAGTTTTTCCTCAAAAGTAGGACTTTTCCTACTTTATTACTGAAAAGTAGGACAAAAATAAGCCCTGAAAACGATTTCAAGAAAATAAGTTCAACCAGGTTGTGGAAAAATATTGCCTAATCATGATGGGAAAATAATGCCTTTCTATGGAGTAACCGATGAATTATTATTCAGAACCGCGTCTTACTACCCGTTCGGGTTATACTCTTTAAGTACTAATTATGCTAATGGATTAGAAATGGGGAAGGTTGAATTAAAGTAAGTGAACCCGCATTTGCGTAGAGGGAGAGTGGAAAACCATTTAGGAACCCCTCCCCGTTCACCCGACCGAGATTCGAACCTCGATCTCCCCATCCTCAGCAGTCGAGCTCAACACGACTAGCGTGTTAGCCAACTTCGCAACCAAGGCGGGTATAATAGATGAACAATTAAAAATCGTATGCATGTGCTTACACTTAGTTCCTTAGTACAGGTACTGTAATAATATGTTTAGAAGTTACATAACTTTTCTCTTGAAATTCTCCAGAGAAACTAAATATGTTCCAGAGCATTATGGGCTTTATGGCTGCTATTCCAATGATTATGTAAAGGGCCTACAGTATATTTTAGAGATGTTGGACAACATAGGTTAAATCCTTTTCAAAGTATATCCTACTAGAAAATGTATGTAATGGCTCTCTCTTGTGTTAAAAAAAAATAGTGAAGCTGTCACCATTTGGTGGAATTTGACATATTTTGTATATCAGACCTAAGAAAATTAATTAATCATTATATATAATCTTTTCAAGGCCAGAATAACAAAAATTAAACGTATTTCTGAAGAAGTATAAGATACAGTGTTGCCTTTGATGTTTGATTAATGATCTTGCCAGGTAAACTTTCCTAGATTTCTATAGGGGCTATGCCAACGTTCTTCCATGAGAAATCAATATCGTTGAAATTTTATCTGACGGACGACATCTTTCAAGAAATACAAAATAATCATAAATATACTTATTTTATGAAAGAAACAACAGTAGTAATTCCTATGTGAAGACAGCTTCAGTCAAGGTGTGTTTTAACTCGACAGGATATACGATATTATTTTCAAATTATAAAATTAAACACTGCACCAAGTAACATTTACATACTTACGTATTAATGATGTAAGAATTCATGGAAGTAAGTATGTTCTTAGATCTCAAACTTAAACAAGCGATTGCCCATTACTTTCAACCGGGCAAAACTACTTTATAAAACAGAATCAATTGCTATCGTCCATTTTCATTCACTTTACAACTCACAGCCTTCTACTTTGTAGTAACCTACCTTTTCCATTCTTACAAAATGGTTTCCATCGGTTTTCAACCATTCTATACCCAAAAAAAAGACAAATTAACAAATTACATTGTATTGAAGCAGAATGCTTTCAATTATTAGTGTGTTAAATAATTATCCTTTTGATTGATCTATTATCTTAATAAATCTCTTTAATCTTCGAGAACGCAAAATGTAAATTTTAGTGCTGGTAAAAATAATTGAGATATAAAGCTCGTCTATTTTAGTTACTCTTAAAGATAGATAGTTTGTTTCATAATTGTTAATTACATTAATACAAATAATTTTTACCTCCAGAAATATTTAGGCTATTATTAGAAAATTTTTGTCTTTAGATCTAGGAAAAGACAATAAAAATATGTCAACATTTTTTATGTATAGGTTTTGTGTTTAGGAGTAATGCGCGAAACTTACTATGTTTCATAATGTTTTAGTGAAGAGAATATGACCCTATTCATTCATTTGCTACAGCACAGTTGATGCATGCAAAAATTATAATTAACTTAAAACCAAACATGAGACTTATCAAATTAATATCGAAATATTTTTCACATCTGCTCAGAGATGGCAGTCGAGTCTCGAAAGTATCATTGTTGTACTGCAAATAAAATGCTCAGACAATAGCTCTTTCAGTTACGGAAAGACAGCTATAACTTGCTAAGTTTATCTGGAGAATATTTTTATCTACTGATTTGCCTACCATTGCACATGGTATTGCTGTAATGTCGAAGCAAAGGAAGTGTTTAAACACCCAAACAATTTTTGATACGTGTGTGATAAGTTTACAACTAAAACTCTTAGGAAGTAAATTTGTAGACTTGACACAAATAAATTAATGGCATTTTTGGAATCAGCACGTATCATTTTCCTTTATAATCGGCCACTTATGTCCAGGAGATATGATTTGTTGTTGGCTAGTGTCATTTACTTATGTATACCATTTGCAGTATTTATTGAGATACATTATTTGGTTATTTTAAAATAAGGCTTGAAATAAATGTATATAATATGTACGATATTTACTATAATAAGTATATATATATATATATGGTCATTTTTCAGTTTTTTATAGTATATATATATAATATAAACAAAAACTGAAAAATTAACTATAATAAGTATATATACTATAAACAAAAACTGAAAAATTTCCATATACCGGTGCTAGCTTATAATTAATATACTATAGTAAGCAATACAATCAGTTCATTTCAAAGAAAATTTAAAAAAATGTATTTCAAAAGGAAATATTTAATATCGTCAATACTTTATTATATTAAAGATTGTTATATCATATTTTAAGAACAGTACAATATTCTAATTTTATGCATTGTCAGTTTTAAAAATAAGTTTGAACTAAATTTGATCAAATTAAATATGAGACCAATCTCATCTTCACAATCATCCGTTCTTATGCCGATATCACGATCAACTTAACTTTAACTTAACGTAGCGTTCACTATAGTTCACTTATCGTAGAGAAACCAGTGGGCTATAACGATTCACATAAGAGCTTGAGCCAAACATTAGTATTTGAGAGCATAGATGTTGATCTGTGATATGCATTATTTATTAACAGTGTTATCTGTGACTACATGTATTTTTTACTTTTGATATATTTAATTACATCGCAATAAAATATTTATCATTCACACTAATTGCACGGTCTACTTTTCTTATTTTAGTGTTATGCTATACTCGTCGTCAATCCTGATTTAAAAGTAAACTCTAGCTTGTATGCATTATAAACAAATGAAGTAAGGATACTTGCAAAACGGATGAAGTACTAAATAGCAGTGTAAGCGTGATTGGCTGGCTATATCACATGATACCATTCACTTATAGTTCACGTAAAGCCAGCTCCACACGTTGGTTGGATTCCAGCATTAGCCCCAATGCCCCTCGTCCAACGTGTGGATCGAGACAATAGCATTGACCCCAACGTTGGCACGAGCGTTGGTAGTTGCGTTGGCGCGAGCGTTGGTAGTTGGCCGGCGCGTGTCGGTTTTATCAAGGAATCTGCGCCAGCCATCCACACGTTGGTGCTTTGCTCAGTCTTGTTGCGACACGCATCGAGTTCGTACGTTAATCTCCGTCACGAGTAATAGTGTTCTGTGACGTTAATACTGAATAATATATACTTAATACGTGCACGCGTTAAGATGTCATCCCCATCTACGTGGACAAATGAAAAAGATGTAGAATTTATTGAACTCTACCAGGCACATTATATGGAACGCAATCCGGAAAGATCATAAAAATAAAAATTTAGTAGCAAGTGCGTGGATAACCATTCAAAGGGATATAGGAATGATTTTCTCGATCGAGGAATTAAAAAAAAAGACTTGTTGATTAGCACATATTGCTTTTATAGAAAGAAAATGAACGATTCTACTCGTTCTGGATCATCAGCAGACGATGTTTTCAAACCGAATTGGTTCGCATGTGAGTTGAAGGACAGTTTTCTTGCTCCGATTTATGATAAAACGGATACGATTACAATTAACACAGAGGTAAGTGAAACATTTTTTAAACATAATATTACTTTTATTTAGTTAATAGCATTTTGATACACAAAATAACTACGATATTAATACAATAATATGATTATTGATAGATGATAAAATGAATGTTGTTCTGTAGTCGTTGTGGAAAATTAAGTAGGTACCTACCTAGTCATCATACCAGTTTGTTTATGATAGGTATTCATTCAAATTAATGGGAATAAAAATATGCTGCAAATTCATTTCGTATTTCTATAGCATTTTCTGTTGTCCTTATTGGTATTTTATCTAGTGATCTTAAAGGATGCCCTTCTGAGACCTTCTCTATGTCACCCTCGGGCATGTACATACGCCGAGAGTGCAGGCTTTATGCGGTATAACGCATATGAGTGTTATAATAAATTATTTATTGGGTTGCAGCAGCATATTGGTTTTTAACACTCTAAACACAGATGTCATTTTTCCAAATGGACATTCAATCACAACACGAGCACGTGAAAGTCATTTGTTGAAAATTATATTTTGTGAGCCAGCTGCCGGTGTACCAGGAAAAGGTTTCATAATTCTTTTAGACAATGCAAAAGTTACATCTGCTACAAACACATAAGGCATAAGTATATGTCGATCAGGTAAAGGAGTGTCTTCCGGAAAAATCGAATCAGGGCTATATATTTTCTCATAAAGTATACTTTCATTAAAAACTCCACCATCCAGGTCCATGTGTTCCTACACCAGCAAACAAAAATTTATAGTCACTATCAGCTACCGCTATTAATTTTATACTGAAATTGTGTTTGTAAATATGAAACTCTGATCCATTATTATTAGGTGACTGCATATTGATTTGTTTGCCATCCATTGCACCCAAGCAATGTGGAAATTGCCATTTTGTTTCAAAACCTCTAACAACTGCAATCCAATCCTGTTCAGATTGAGGCATCTGAAACAAAAAATATATATTTATATTAGTTTTACATTTTTGGTAGATTCGCACCAATTAACTGTATAATTCAAATATGTAAATTAACTATTGGTGTTTTAATTTTAGGTTATGATGTTTCCTGACGAGGATAGCATTCAAGACAACAGTAATTTGTCAACTGTTACTCCTTCATAAACTTCTACAACGGCCAAGAAACGGTGAGATTCAGATATATTGGAAGTACGAACACAAATGAACACAGCTTGAAATGTTCTTAAAACATATCGAAACAATCACCAACTGAAGTGAACGAGGTGGATTTATTTTGGCAACTACTGGCCAAAGAAATTTAAAAATTTGATGAGCAACAAAGAGAAAATATAATGCATGATATAGACGAACTTATTTACCAGAAGCGAAATGTTTCTCGATCAAATATTAGTAACCCTGCTGACACGAGCACATACGCGATGTCTACCCCAAATTCCGTGCGTTATGCACCTACATCATCCCCTTCAACCCTGGTTTTGTCAAGCCTTGTATATCAAACTGCTGACGATTATAGTAATTATACATAGTACAACCACATTGTAGTAGTCAAACTGAATGTGTGACAGGTCCATCAACCACAACTCATAATGTGACCATTCTGTCAAATGATATTGTCTCATAGGCATTTTTACTCTCAGAAGCACAAACACATAAATAAATAAATACACTATATTACCTGACACCTAATAATTTGGTTTACAATAAACATGTTTTTGATTATTTTTGAGGGTTTTATTTTACAACAAACTATTGCCCACAGCTTCGTCCACGCGGACCTGTTAAATTTAGCTTATGTCCTTGTCAGGAATCAAGTTATTTCCACATCTATATCTAGTTTACGTTACGGTTAATGTGATAAATTGAAAACTATTAATAATAACTGGTTATCATTAGTAATGGTGTGGTTATTACTAAAACTAACCGCATTTATCACTTTGACCGTAACATTTACATACATAAAATACTTAAACTTACCTTAACAAAATAATGCAACGCCCCACACAGCGATTTACATACTTCCGGCACGATCAATGATATAACTTGAGGAGAAATTTTAAATTGGTAATGAAGACTTTTGAATGAATCTCCATTCGCTAGAAATCTAAGTGTCACAGCGAGGCGTACTTTGGCCGGTATTGAATTTCTGAATACAGTATATATATTTTTTATTCTTGGTCCAATCAGCAGTAGAAGGTATTCAAAATCTATTGAAGACATACGACAAAAGTTATCAAAATCTCCTGAAGGCTCTTGAATCAAATTATTTAATAATCTGTTTCCATCGTGTCTGAAAAAGAGAATTTTATAGATTATTTACAGATAATGTAATGATATTGGTTTGGATTAATCTAAATTATGTAAAAATTCATGGATGAAGGTAAATTTTTATTTAAAGTAATATATGTTGAGTATCCTTTTAAGATTCATATATGAAGAAACACGAGCATCTCAGAAACAATGTGAAAAGGATCTCACCACTAAAATATATTTTTTATACCATCTTTCTTGTTAAAAGAATAATTGCGTCAATTCTTGTTAAAGGGAACAACTTCATAGTATTTTTTTAAAAGACGCCATTTCTCTATACCAATAAGAAGCTAGCCTTCACAAAACCTGTCGCCAGGACTCTTTCTATTAGTTGGATTTTACACTGTTGATGAGGGGAGAGAAAGGCAAGGGGTATGTCATACAAAAACCATTGCGCGTATGTTTAAGGCATGTCCGGGAGCCAAACATCCACACCGAGATCACGCTCACGCACGAGTCAGTCTAACATAGTATAGTATAAGTCACATCAATAACACAAGTGTGCAATGGTATAAACATTTAATTAAAATATTTACAAGTAATTAACCGGTGTAATTTAAATAAACCGTGTGTGAAATAACAGCCATCAACATTTTTCTTTCTTTAATTTTATTAATATACTGATTTAATTAGTGCTCGAACACGGAGATATAGACAGCTGATTAAACGGTATATTTTCCGCACAGTGATGATAGGCGCTCGATCACGGAGCTATAGACAACCTATACATCATCACAGCATTCTTATATCAGGGAATTAATCCGTAGTGTTTCAATTGACGCCCAAAGGAGGTGCGATTATTCCATATTATTACAATAATTAGGTACATAAAACATATTATTTGATCACCTTGTAAACCGCTGTATTCTAAAGTATTTATTCTCAAAATTATTAAAATGAAATGTCTATAGAAACTCATTGGTTCTGTGTTTTATGATGTGTCGTCAACCAGCATCTTCTTCTGCATGGTTGTTTTTTTCAGTAAGAAATAATAATAATAATATACACTCAATAACGTAAAAGAGTCTACATCAATTTTTATATCAAACATCTTCACAGAGGAATTATTCCGGTATGGTCTCGTTCACACTGGGTGGGATTATATTATTGCCTTTTCTATTTGTTACATTGCATTGTTAAACATGAAAATAGAAGAGGATACAATTCATCGAATGGTGCCTTAAAGGAATCTTATGGTTTGTGGTTGGGTGGGTGTAAATGGAATGACAATCAACGTTTCAAAAATTAATTATATCATTTGTTCAAGTAAACATAGTGGAAATGTTTAATGTTGGTATGGAATGAATAACTTGAGATTGTGGAATTAGTTTGGAGTTATATTAAACAGAAAGAATAATTGGGTAAAGGAGTTTAAGAGAAACAGTTCATAGGCGCATTAAAATCCAGTAAAGTGAAACTTTTTCGAATCTAGAGAAATACATTTTCGATAGTAATCAGACTGGCCATTGGTATAGTAGTTCGGCCTAAGACCACCCGTATAGTAAAAGTGATGGAGTCAAGCAAATATATAAGAAAGGATGGATTTCTAAACGTGGCTGTGGAGTAATTCAAAAGTTAGACCTCTAACCAATGGCAATATTTTCACTGAATAAAAACAAAAATGAAACAAATAAGTACTTTTTACTATTTAATTCCGACAAGTTTATTAATATACATGCAAACCCCAATCATCTGATAAACCACCGTTCAACGTTGTTCTCGTGAGATGAAACCAAAAATTAGTCAAAATCTTCCTTTGTTTATGTGGTAAAATGGATCACTGTTGCCAACTCAAATTACTAAAATATCACTAGATTCTATCAAAATGATCAAATTACCGTAAGATTGATTTCCAGAATCTTCAACAAACTTTTAAATAATACATATTGCTTTGAGGGTCAATAATGGAGAAATTATAATATTAATATAAATTGTGGTTTAGTAAGTATATGCTCCCAGATCTCGGACACAAAATCTTTAATAATACTGTGTATCCTAGATACAAGCCACACATCAGTAAAAACAAGCTAGATGATATTCAATCCTTTTCGAATTGTTTCAAAATGTTTGTGAAACAAGTAAAGTTAGATTATAATTTATGAAATGCTGTGTGTGTCCTACACCTCCATTTATCGCGAAAGGTATCAGTCGTACCTTGATAGAATACAACAAGCCCATCTTATAAGCTGTGCCATTGTGTAGGATTTCAACATCCTGAATTTATTCCATAAACATTTCAGTTAGGTCTTGGTTTGTTTCTTCAAAACTACCTGTAGTTGTCTCTTGAGAAGTAAACTCACTGAAGAATTTTTGGTATAATTTTTTCTTTTTGGGGAATGCCAGGCCTCCACCGTGGTTCGGATTCCACGTTAAACTGTAGGTCCTCCATTTCATCTCACAATCACCCTACCTTTACACATTAGCGTAAGTGCGTATAACCCGAATGGGTAGTAAGACGCGGTGTTAATAATAATAATTTTTCTTTTTCAAAACATACATTGGTAGTTTATTGTTATAATGGTATTTACCATTCCGTTTGAGGACAAAACGAAACTGTAAAATTGAAACAACTCATGTATTGCTTATCTGTGCTGAAAGTATAGGTAAGTGATCGCTAGAAGAAAGTTATTATTTTATTACAAAATTAGCTGAAAGTATTATTAGATTGTTTTGATAACACTATTAATTATCTATAATATTGTATTACTAAGCAAATAAAATTATTTCCGAATAGGTTGACATTAGTAAATTCCAGACAATGTTTACAATAAAGAACCTTCTACCAGCTTCTACCTACAATCCCACCGTAGATGAGCTATAATTAGGGTGACCTGGAGGGTCTAAGGGTAAGGTATCAGATTTCTGTGCTGAGGGTCTAGGGCTCAATCCTCGGTCCCGGCACATATTTATCTGATTAAAAAACCCTTCCTTCACCTCTGACGTGTATTAATCACAACTTGTGAATGCATGGAATGCCAGGCCTCCACCGTGGTTCGGATCCCACGCTAAACTGTAGGGCCTTCATTTCATCTCATAATCATCCTACCATTACACATTAGCGTAAGTGCGTATAACCCGAACGGGTAATAAGACGCGGTGCTAATAATAATTATAATAGCTATAATTAACGTGCTTCTGTACCTTGATTTTACTAAGTTCGGTTAACTATAACGTAATATCCTCTCTATATCTGCATTAGAGCATGCTAAAGAGCAAGTATCAAGTAAATCTATCACTAGACTCAAGACATACGGAAAAACACTCGCTAGAAGATGTCAACCGATTTCACTATTCACAGTCATGACTCACAAACAACTTAGCTATTAGTTTATAACACCGGGAAATTACCATCCTCAATACAACCATTGTGAATGAATTACCTGTAGTATCCCCACTTTAAAATAGCAGTAGAACTACTAAAGCAAAACTTAAATTTAAAAAAAAAAATGCTAATAAAGTATCTACACCTACTTCTAAAATAAAGCTAAGGCATAATTTAAAAACGCTAGAAAACCCGATAATCGCTGTTTGATAATTTTGTAGCGTGTCAATCAGATTGATTGATCACCTACAAGGAAAAAGCTAACTATTTATCAATATTCGTGTAATTGGGTGCCACGTTGGGGTTATATGGAGATATTAAAAGATAAACTACCTCAAAGTTGTACTCTAATACAAAAAACTGCGTATTGGCCTACGTTCAAAACACGTGGATTAGTCAAAAAATTAATTTACATTTTTATAATTGCGGTTCTAGATATCACAAAAGAAGACTAATGTTATCAAAGTTATGAATAAGATTTGTGAATATGTGCCCTAGTTATAAAAAGGGGTCTGATACAAAACTTACAGCTGACCATGTGGCCGTTAACATAATTTAAAAAATATACTTCTATATCATTTCTTTTCGTAAAACAAACAGTGAAAATCAAATAAATAAATTAATACTGATGCATTATGATACAGGATATATGTGTATAAAACTCACCCAAGGACAGATGCCTGCAGATATCGTTTACTCATTTCACAAAAACAGAATTTTCTATTATGGCGGCTCCACGTGGCGTGGCTTGGCCGGTCAGTAGAAAAGAAGGGGTCGAAATGGAAGAGACGCAGCGATCTCAACGCGCAACTCACTCCGCGCCTCTGGTGGTCGACAGAAGAAGCTCGTCAGTTTCTTAACTCTCTTTCTCTTTCCCCTCTCATTCATTCTCCCTTATTCTACCTCTGCTTCGTAATTCATTCTCCGTTATCCCCCTTTCATGTTCGTGTCTGATTGTCGCTATATAAGGGTAGCACCATGAGCTCATTTATGCACAACGCCTTCTCTCAGCCTAGGTACTAGGACGAAGCTCTGCCGGTGAGAAAAATACCAAGAAGGACCATGGGGTTCGTGGCGTCGGATTCACCGCCATAGCATCGACGTTGCTGAATGAATCGTCGGGATCAACGAGCTGGACACCAGGACAACTCAACCAGGGTATCAGTATCCAGCCGGGGTCGTTTAGCCACAAGCATGTAGTAGGAAGATACTTTATTTTGTTTAATATATTGTAAATAGTTATTTGGAAGTCCTTTAATTTTGCAAGAGAAATGTTTCTCTTTATTAGATTTGTTTCATCTTCAGAACTAGCTAACGCTAGAAGTATCGTGGTAATATTTCACCTGTCTGTCTGATTGACAAGTCAAATGTTAAGGACTCTTAAAGTCAATTGCTGAGTGCATTATTATTTTTTTTTTTATTTTGTTAGACCAAGTAGCATATTCAAAACTAGCTAACTTCGTTATGCTAGAAGTACCTTGGCAATATTTCGCCTTTCTGTCTGATGGACATGTAAAATTTTAATGACTCATAAAGTCAAATGCTGAGTGCATTATTGTATTTTTGGACACGGTCCTAACGTCTATGCCTCTCACTTGGAAAATGTGAATTTTAGTGTGGTAAATGTACACTAACTCACAAGTTCCTATAAATCTTGAAAAGGTAAAATAGTTCATGACACCCTAAACGTCATGTGCATCAGTACTTTGTTATTGATGGTTATCGCCAGGAAGTCTGTTTCTTTTTTCTGCCTTACGCAGTGCAGTTGTAAATCATAGAGGTTTGACTAAGCAGTCAATGTTCATTATAGGTATTAGTTTGGGTGCGCAACCCGTGGAAAGTGACTGTTTGTCATAGTGGGGTCCGCGCAAATTATATTTTGTTTTACCCAGTAAATAAGTTCTTAAATTTGGTGATAGTTCAAAATTAGGTTGATGTACTATTGAATGCATGGTAGTACCGTATAGGGAAAATGTCCTGCCTTAGTACTTTAATGACTTCTGGCCCTTAGCCATCATCCAGCTGGATTCACCAGCCAACTATCCAACTGTATTAGTAACACTAAACCTTGTCGAGTGAGACTGTGTAAATGTTATACTGTAAACTTGTTCTATATTTGCTTTAACTAATTCTCATATTACTCTCCTTTTAGAAATTCTACTGCCTCTTGACTGGTCACTGTGTTGCCCAGGTCACTGCAAGTAATCAAGTGATCACTCAAGGATATTTGTCTTGAGAAGATAATTAATATGCTATCATTTTCTGCCTAATTGTAAAACTTGTAAACTGTAACACTTCTAATGTCTACTAAATAAAACTATTGTGAAATTGAAATGTTAAGTTTTCTAATTTACGTAGTAGTAGGAAGTTGGTACAATTTTAACCAGCCAGACCAACTCTGAAAAAATCTAGATCTAATAGTGGATAAACCGTTACGTTGAAACACTAACCGGAGCTGTTGAGGATACAATCAACGATATTATGGACTAAATTGTCCCCTTTAATAATGGCACTGTGATGTAGGGCTTAACTAAATCACTGGACTGGTAAAAATATCACACGCTCATATTCTCGTGCATTAATTTAACAGTAATATTATGTAAGTGAAAAGTAACGGATAATGCAATTACTGTGAATTTTAACGCGAATAAAAATAATAGGTTGGGCCACCAATTAGAAAATTTAAGAACTATATTAATATATGAACGGGTTTCTGTCTAGACACGTGCTTAAGAAATGGATCAACATTAAATAACTGACTGGTCGTGAATGGTTAGGTTGGTTTTCTTTTTCCCTGACCCGGCCCTGACTCGAATCAATTATTGTTGAGCAGAATCTAGAGTGGAAGGACCCTAGTTTTAGTAATAGCGTCTGAAATGTTGACTTCCTCATTCCAAGATACTCATAAAACTTTGCTTCATCATCCTTAAAATGAGGATAGCAAATTACTTTGTTCCATCATCCATCAAATTAGGATATAAAGTCACAAACTCCCCTTCCACTGGTCCAAATTTACATGGAGTTTGAACCCATGACCATCTTTTCAATATTTGAACTCTTCTACCCTTCTTCTCGGATACACATGAGTTGACCTTAAGTGAGCGTATGCAGTACTAAAAAATCATTTTGATAAATTGATGTTATTTAAGAATGGGCGATTATAATCGATATATTGACTATTTCTATTGATTCAGAAGACCGAGATTTAGTGGATGAATAATTGATCATATTTTCAACAATATTATTAATAATCGAATTAAATAATTGTTCTTCTGTTGATGAATTGAAAATAAATAAATAACTTATTTGTTGTTTTGAATGTCATAAAGTTACATTCAGAGTCACATGTTAATAATATATTTTTTAAATAGTAAATAACTTATTATTTATATTCCTTAAATTAAAAAATGACACCCGGACACGGGAGTCGAACCCGATACATTTAACTTAGTAAGTCAATGCTCTAACCACTGAGCAATCCAGGAACAAGCCCCGTGTTAGAGTAATCCTTCACTCATATTTTAAGGCAGAGTCTGTGATGGACGTGTGGAAATTGTCGGTTACAAACGTGTGATCAATTAAGATCATGAGCTAACGAATAATGTAGCCCCCCCATCAATTCGGTGGTTGGCTTTTTGCTGCAATTACAATTAAACCAATGAACATATCATAATGGATTAAATAGATAATCTATTATATTTGTTAGTTACGGCTATAATCACATCTAAAATATCATATTCTTTAAATTAAAATAGGATTGGAGAATGACCCTGGACACGGGGCGATTCTTCGATCGTTCAATTGTTAGAGCATTGACGTACTAAATCAAAGGTCCTAGGTTTAATTCCAATGTTCAGGTAACATTTTTCAATTTATAGAATATATCTTGATTCAGCTACATCCGTAAATATCTATTTAATCCATAACCTATTATTTAGTTCTACTTTTTCACATTATTTGGTTTGATATGATTGTACCCATGCTGATCTCAATATTTTAGCGCCTACTACACCAATAATACACATGTATATAAATTTGAACAGGAACATTTAGTTTAATTGCTTACTGATTCAAACTAAATAACAACGTTATATATAAATGTACATTTTTACCAATGAAAATGGAGGTAAGGTGAAGGGGAAAAGGAGTTGGGTAAGAGAGAATATATATAAAAAAAAGGTCAAGCATATTCTGTGTGCACATCATACACATCATACACAACAACGTTTATTAAAAATACAAATTAATATGGTAGGTTCAATTTTCAGTTATTTAGTACAAATTATGATTTGTGTATATCCAAGTCCCTAGATTAACAGACATCTCTCATTCGTTGTTATGATTAGAATTTAAAAGAATTTTACATTCGAATGCCAACATTTTATTTCCAGTTACTATTTTTAAATGTATAGTTAAACCTCCACCTTTGGGGTAGTTTTTTCTCAAGTACAGTAGGCTCGTGGTTTCTTTGGTGCTGACTTACAGTTCACAACTGACTTCTGACAGCTGCTAAACACATGTTTTTGAAGATCATATGGTTCGACGAAGGGATACATAATTTGGTCTGGTAACTTTTCAAAGCCGGCAGCTGTCACTCAGCACCAAAGAAGCCATGGAGCTACTGTATGTGAGGCTCACTACCTCAAAGTTAGTGGGTGTTTGTGTCCGCTATGGTAACTTATACCACACATACTCAGCCTCCCCCTACGACCTAAACGCGCTCTGCCAGAAGTTTGGTGAAACTCTTGTAGTGAGCTTTATGCCACTTGTTGCTCACCATCACACTTTCGATGGACTGGTTCACCGAACGTTGGGATTGCTTCAAATATTCGCCATTTTTCTCAATGAAACTCATGTACTGAAAAATTAAAACAATATCACTTATGAGTGAAGAAAATTCTGTGAGCTAAAGGAGTAGAGGACAGGGTGCATTGGCGGTCTAAGTTCGCTGACAAAATTAGCGGACCTGTTGTAAGACAGAACACATAATAATAAAAATAAAAAGAACAATAATAATCAGCTATGAAATATTACCCCACTTAAATTAATAATGAAAGAAAAATTTAGTCATATTTGATATAATGATTTACATTTTTTTAAACCTTTTTACTAACAAAATAAAAGTTAAAAAATAAGTAATTATTGCTAACTTGCTAACTAGAATGATTAATTAATCTAGTTGTCATTGATTTAAATAGTATTAATTAGGCCCTACATAACAGTGTGTTGCTGCTAATAAAGCTCTATTTGTATGAGCCGCCCTTCAATTGGAGTGGAAGAGACCAATTTTCATAGAAAGAAACTTATCTGATAGTTAAATAATAAACTAGGTTTACTTTGATATTAAATATTAATATGTCAGGTATTGTAAAATTCAGCTATCACTTTTGATAGGTAGTATCAATACATATTTATTATTAGCACCGCGTCTTACTACCCATTCGGGTTATACGCACAATACATATTAAATAATACTTAGAGTATATTAAGATTATATCAATGATGATGAAGACAAAAAAAAATTGGTTTTGTACTCGCTAACGTTTTCTTCCTACCAGCATCATTTTGAATACATCCAAGCGCAAGGGCAGGTGGTTTAATATTAGCCGTGCTCTCATAGGTTGTGTAAGTCTGTAAGTCATGTATTAATATACTGTGTGCTAAAGAAAGTTCCTGTCAAAACACTTCAAACAAGGATCACAGTTTATGAGCGTGTAGTTTTTAAATTGTCCTATCTGAGATACATTCGTTTGCAAATACCCCTTGATATCAATAAGATTCTTCCCTGTCGCGTCCCTTCAATTAATGACCACTTATAGAGGGACCTCCCCCTCTCATAGCTTTACCGGTGAGCCTTTCCACGGATCCCAAGGTACTTGCCCCCTCTCGGTGTCAATGACTATTGGCTGTTTACAAGCGAGGTGGCAAGAGACACCCTATAAAGTCCTTTCTTGTTCGTTCTGTGTCTTATTTTCCATCACCTTTCTTGTTTGTATTTGCAATCTGTAGCTATATAATAGTACTGCCTATATAAATAAGCATATAGTGCCTATATGAATTAGAAAAAACCAAACTAGTTGGTTTTAGTATGAATGGGTTTCCAAACAAGTCCAATTGGAGGATGTTTACGAAACTCACCTCTTGCAATTCGTTGTCGCTGAACATCTGGTCTCCAAGGACGGTCAGATATCGTGAGATCCTGCTAGCCTTAGGACCGTGGCTAAAGAGAAATAGAAAGAGTTAAGTGAATAACTATTTCACATTTAAAAAAAACTAATCAAATTCATCACGTAGGCTCAGTTCTACCATCTCCAGATAAGGTCTACCAGATGAGTTTCATCTTGTTCATGCGACAGGTCAATTACTCATTGTTGAAATATTCTAAACGTTGAACTATCTAACGGGTAAAAACAAAGACCTACTAAGAAATGGTAGAACTCTGCTTTAGTTGATACAAATGTCGGATATACATTTTACTTGTGCACCCGTCTGGTCCGATTTACAGTAAATAAGTAGGGGGCGAGGAAGTTAAATTTGAGATGAAATGTACCCAAATTTTAGCGTCGGGAGAGCGGGGAATTATTTTGGGGAAAAACACCCTCAGTTAATCTTATCGGGATTTAAACCCCAATCTACCCGTCACCAGTAGTTTTGTCTATTGCAAGAGTAATACTTTAGATTAGACCATTCAACCACCATTGTGGTAATTCCTAGGATCATTTGATAACAAAAGTATAATAAAAGTATCACAAAAATGTATTTGATACACGTTATGGCAAGCACCTTATCTCAGTCGGTAGCGTGTCAACCGGTTGAGTTAAGGTTCCTGGGTTCGAATTGTGGTACAGCCAAAAACATGTATAAATAGAGAAATTGGGATATGAAGCTGATTCTACAATGGATAACGAACGAGCATCTAGTTAATTGTTCCGCTCTAACAGGCATTTTAACCCATCCTTATTGGAATGCTAGAGCAAATGGAAAATCTCCAGTATGTTGACCATTAGCAACCAACCAACCAACCAACACCCCCCTCCCCACTCACCTGTTTAAGAAACTTATTAAAATAATGTATAATAATATTTATTAAATCTTAACCACCCATTAAAAAATATGAATACGTCCCTGGATGAAGAAGGGCTTCTGGCAGCAACACAATATAAAAGTGATTCAACAAAGTGTGATTTACAGCAACCAAAAAATTTATGCTATCGTGTTGAATTTAACATAGACCCCCAACTGGAGGTCAATATAACAAAAGTTGCCAACTCTTGTCTATAGAGATATAACATAGACCTACAAATGTATTGTACTTTACTCTGCAATATACTACTTTTGTTTTTTAGGATTCAATGTAAAACAACAAGTGACACTAGTTCATAGGGCCACTATTATATTTTATTCAAAATATATACAAAACAATTTTTAATTTTGGCTCCACTTTGATTCAAACCCAAATATTTTGTGGTTGGAGGGGGAATCACTTCTCATCCACCATTTAGATTCTAGTTAATTAAGTTTCAACAACTGGCACTCATCAAATCACCACAATTATAGATTCGTCACAAACGACTATTTTAAAAATACCATAAACTCGCCACACTTGAGTTTTAGAAGAAATTATAAATTACAGCGATACAAATTAAGGCGTAATACATTTATAAATAAGTAAATAAATTATGCACCAATTTATTTCAATGATTCCAAAATGTATTATTAACAGTAAACTTTTTGTCAGTAATTTTTAAAAATCGTCACAAATTAATCACAGATTTCTTTCACTGGCCTATTTTTTTTTTACAAATTCTGTCATAGAGATCTCATTACTTTAATACTTGCCACGAATCAATTTTCTTCGTTAGATGAGACTCCGGTTACTTTCGGCACCTTAAACACTTTCCCCACGCATGTGAATGCCCTCAACAATACTGATCAATCGGCCTATTTTTAATAAATAATTAACTATATTGTTACTGTATACTAGATTGGGTGGATCATGGGATTGTACAGGTGCTACACGTAGTATTCATCCCGTACAGTTGTCAACACTGAATAAAACTTACAAGTCATGGATTTGTTTGATGTTGCCGATGAAGAAATTTCTAGCAATCTCCAGACCCACTTCGTTCCTGGCGATGCTGGCAAATAAAGTGTGGCTGTCCTGTTTCCTGATGTCCGTGTTATCCTTATGAGCTAAGTCTAGAAGCCTGAAAAAAAAAATTACAATACACGTTTTGTAGTTCCGATATAACTAAATAAGACTTATGAGCGTGCTATGGAGGGGAGTGGAAGGAAGGGGAGGAGGGGCATGTGGGTTCAATCTTCTTTGGTGCCCTGCGCTGATGTGGCTATTCGTAGATATCTGTCATAATGTTAGCGAGGCGCATACAAACTGGGCACATGCACGGATTATTGATGTATATAGAAACTCGCTTTGCTCGTTGTGGGCTCCGCCCCCTAAGCCCCCAGTGAGCGCAAACTAATGTAGTCCCAGCGTTGTTTTGAACGTTGATTTATTTTTACAATTTTATGATTCTAGCTCTCCCATGAGTGTGTCAAAAAATTTAAAAAATGTGTGGAAAATATGCAAAAATTTACCTAAAATAAAAAAATCTAGCTCTGGTGAAATCTGTTTTTTGATAGGTCTTACTGCTTAGCCACAAAAGGCCTACAAAGAATGGTCCGCACCGACTTTAAAGTTGCTCCGCAATTTTGAAATTTTTTTAGGGGGCTAAATTTTTTATTTTTTTATTTTTTCGGAATTTCCCGTCGGTTACAGACTAAAAGCTATAAGTTTACCAAATTTCAAGTTTCTATCTCATCTGGAAGTGGGTAAAAATTAATGACAGTGAGTGAGTGAGTGAGTGAGTCAGCCATATTGCTTTATAGTATAGTGACAGCTACTTACCTAGTTTTATTATTTTACTAAAGAATTGCATAAATAATCAGCAAAAAAAAAGTGCAACTAACTAATATTTATTTTAAGTCGTATTTATCGGAACATTACACCTGCAAACGGAAATCAAACACCGGAATCTGGTACTGTGTACGCATTATTACGTACATATTTATGTGAGTTATAATTCAAGACATAGGGTCAGTATTTTGCAATAATGTATCACAATCCCTTATAAATTTATCATCTTCACGGAATATATTGATGACCATTTATAGGTTTAAAAAATACTATGTCACATTTAATGGCTGTGGAATAGATAATAATTATTAAAAAAAAAGTGTCTGTTTACATAACGGCAGCAGCAGATCACATGAAGAAAAGCCTTATCTTTGCTTTCTCTCGGTTAAATCTTGTCAAATATCCTAGCTTTCAGTTACGTCAGAACGGGGTTGATGGGGTAGTAATGAGCTACTGAAAACCTAGACAAACCAGCACTGCAAAATTTGTCTCATATTTAAGGGGAAACTAAACACACGAAAACAAGAGAATGGCAACACTGGTTCCTAAAAGTAACCATGCAGTTCCTTGAATAAGACGGAACTTCATATATATTCCATTCACGGTAGGAACAACTCTCTGAAAGGTATTTTTTCCTAACAATATCCTACTATATAGTAGATTTATGGTAGGGGAAAAGGACTTTCAGAAGTCAATTCCTACGGTGAATGGAATATAATTGGGTCTCTTACAATGAAATATCTGTGAATTAAGCTAATTGATACCTTGCTTTCAAGGCCATGGCCAGCCAGTAATTTCAGGGGAAGGGGGTTTGGTGGGCACAATCCCCCCAATTGCTGGAGGCTAGACGAAATTATAAATGATAAACCATTCTAGAAGCTATTTGAAGTGGTTTTTTTATGGTAACATAACCCTCTAACTGACGAAGGCTATAAAAAAATTCTAAATATTAAACACCTCTAGAATCTATCTGAAGTGTTTTATATATCAACATATCACCTTAACTGCTGAAGGCTTGAAAAAATTCTAGATATTAAACACTTCTAAAAGCTATGGAGTGCTTTTTATGGTAACACAGCCCCATAATTTGTACTTGTACCTTAATTTTGATATTGTTTTAACCATAAATAAAGCCATATCTATTTTGTTCATACCATTTCTGGGAGTGGGAGGGGTTTGAGCCCCCAAACCCACCCCCCAACTACGACCTTGCTTGATTGTGTTGTTTTGGTCATTCGCGCAGGTCTATAATGAAATGATTGCTGTCACTATCCTTCCTCCTTCATCAACGGACTGACCTGTAGAGCAGCCATGTCTCCCTGGTACAGCCCAGAGCGGACAGTAAGGTCATCTTCTCAGCTGCGACGTTGGCCTTCTTGTATCTCTTCCACGCGAAGCTCCACTCCTCCTCACCTCCGTACTTCAGAGCACTGCAGTAGACATTAGATCGCACGTCTTGGGGGATCCTGTGAAGTAGAACTCACGCGCTTAAAGGGACTGTCTGGAAAACTGAGACAAGCTCAATCAGATGTCGCACTTAGGTAGGATATTGACTAAACCTTTAACATTATATCGCACGTCTTGGGGGATCCTGTGAAGTAGAACTCACGCGCTTAAAGGGACTGTCTGGAAAACTGAGATAAGCTCAATCAGATGTCGCACTTAGGTTGGATATTGACTAAACCTTTAACAGTACATGCGTTTGGTGTTTATTGAAATTAACACGAAAGTACTATCTACGATCCTGCATATAGGCTATATGTAAACTTCTAAAGATAGTTTAAAAGTTGAACTATTCCACAATGAAACATCAAAGAAACATTAACAGTGCCTCAGGATAACACCTAAATGCATTTTAAATTTACGTATGATACATTTTATATATTATATTTAAGGATTGTGTTGGGGTCTTAAGTATTATAACTACCTTTACCAAAGTAAATAACTCAGGGTGAATAACTTTACCGTCAGTTAAGACAAAAGTAATAGGTTTATTTTTAAAATGTTATGGCCTGCATGTATATTTTCTTAATCTAAGGTAAAGAGAGGGTCATTGAAGGGCGATGACTGTATCGCCCATTGATGGGTGAACGAGGTGTGAACTCACGGATTATTGTTGTCCGGATCACTGCTCTCCATCCACTCGTGGAAGAGTTCCCTCGCCTGAGTCCTACACTTGCCCATGTCCAGACGACTGGCCCACGACACGATTAAGCTGTGCAGTTTGATTGCCTGGTTACCATTCGGGACCTTCTTTATGTCGCCCATCTTTTCAACCAAAGGGGTTAGTAGACTTTTCATGAAGGTCTGGAAGAAACAGAAGCGTTAAAAGAATTACAACATTAAGAACACGCCTTTATTGATAAAACAAACAAACTAAAATATATATATATATATATATATTCAATTATCTTAGGAAAGGCCTAATCTGACATCTGAAAAGTTACTAGATCTACTTTTACCTATTCATACGTCAAGTTATGTGATATGCAGCCATCCCTATTGATAGATAATATCAATAGCTATAAAATGGCACTATTAAAATTGTATAAATCTATCAATTTTAGCTGCAAAAATGTGTTTGTATTTTATAAACGGGCTTTCCTATAAAAAATTGGATTGTAGCCTCGAACACATACAGTTTATTTAATTTATAACACAAATTGGTGTGCACGTGGACAAAGGAGTCAGTCTCATGATTGATATAAATTCCGGTGACAGGGAAGACTAGGTTTGAATCTCGACGTAAATTAAAATAGGGCGTGGAACTAATGAACAGGGGAATATCTTGAATAGTAACGCGCAACTAAATATAGACTGGATTCGTAACAATTGCCATTGACAGGAGGCTATGTGGAGACCACTGCAGGTTTCTGCCCCCCGACACCACACACTCCCAAAACTCCGACAAATAGCATCACATTTACCTGTTACCGGAACCTGTTTCTCTTGTGTAATAACTTCTATCCTTGCGGCAATAAATAACGGTACCAGGAAAAAAGGTGGAACGTCACATTACACGAATTTTACATGACAAAATTTTTTAAATCTCAAACCTTATGAGAAACCCAGCAAATATATTTCAAAACCAAACATTAAAAATGCTGTAAACATATGGCTGTTAGCTCCCTTTCCCGCCATCCACACTCTAAGATTTACTTATTTGGTTTAACCATAAGCTAGGATTTTTACCCTGAAGTCCCCGTAAGCAAGGGTCCTCCTGAGAAGCCTGTTGATGACGTTGAGGTTGCTTAGTGCCGTTCTCCAAGGTAGGTACTCTGCTTCTTGGGTTAGGTAGTCCAGCATATCCAGGGCGATCTTGTAGTCCAAATCCTTAGTCCATGCCAAGTGCATCACGTCGTCGATCAGTGCCACTCTGTTGATCACATCGATAGATTCGTGCTTTCCGCCCTTGAGGACCTTGGTGAGAAGATCCCAGTTCTTCTCATCATAGTTTACTCTCAGCGCCACTGAGGGGATAGTAAATGTAAATTAAATACTTGTCATAACTTACAATCAATACAGATGGATACATTATATAATCTAAAGTAAATACATAGATCAGAGAACGGTTGTGACTAAGTCCACATTTTTCACACTGATTTCTCTATACATAAATTCCGCTAGGCCCAAAGTATCTACTCAAAAACAAATATTTACTATACTGGAAAAAATACCCTTTTAGAGAATTAAAAACTAATATAGAGCAGGAAAATTTACACAGTTGTTAAAATCGACACCATATCTTCAAAAAAGACCGATGCAATTACGTATGACATGACTTATGAATAAATTAAACTATATTTAGGAGTTTTTTTAAAGTTTCAGTTAGTTTTCTTCTGGTAGAACAAATATTACCAATTATCGCTATTTTGTGTTTTTACATCTAACTGGACAAGCGTTGAGGCTAGATTTCAATGGCTACTTAATGTGGAGGATATATTTACGTATGTATTTAGTATCAAGGCTAGATTTACAAGGTTATCTGGTGCGCATGCTAGATTTTTATGGCTATCTAGTGCGGATTCTAGATTTCCATGACTACCTAATGTAGAGGCTAGACTTACTTGTATACCTAGTGTGAAGGCTATATTTCCATAGTTACTTAGTGCGAAGGCTATATTTCCATGGCTACCTAGTGCGAAGGCTAGATTTTTATCGCTACCTAGTGTGGAGGCTATATTTCCATTGTTATTTAGCGTAGAGGCTAGACTTACTTGGATACCTAGTGTGAAGGCTATATTTCCATAGCTACTTATTGCGAAGGATATATTTCCATGGCTATCTAGTGTAGAGGCTAGACCAACTTTTATACCTCGTGTGAAGGCTATATTTCCATAGCTACATAGTGCGAAGGCTATATTTCCATAGCTACCTAGTGCGAAGGCTATATTTTAATCGCTACCTAGTGTGGAGGCTATATTTCCATGGCTACCTAGTGTGAGGGCTATATTTTTATCGCTACCTAGTGTTGAGGCTATATTTCCATGGCTATCTAGTGTGGAGATTAGGACGAATGGAACGAACAATACCCGTCGCCTTGATATTGAAGATGACCCACTGGTCGGCACTCGGCATCTCGGCGACCTGGGTCTCAGTGTTGTTGCAAGCGACCCACGTCTTGGCCTTGGTGTTGTTAAAATCTACCTCCTTTTCATTCGTGTGGCTTAGCGGGATGATCCAGCACGACTCGTCTGATGAGGAGACCTCATCGTCGTCATCTGTCTTCACATCCGCCAGGAAGCGCTTCTGCTCGAAAAGGTGTCAGATAAATTTAAATAACAAATTACTTAGTTTTTAAAATTAAATTATTTTAAATTTACATTATTACAAAATCAATGTTTACATAAAGCTATGCTAAATCGATTAATACCCAAAAAATGGGTACACAGTCAATTTCATTTAGTCTAGTTTGCCGATAATTGGGGGATTGGCCTCAAATTTCAGCAGGTGTTTTCCTAAACAGTTCCTCTCTCCCCCATCACGAAAATACAAGGTCATTTCCTCTAACTTGCCTCACCTTTCTCCTTCTTATCCCATTACTTCAGTTAAACTCTGATATTACAGACGAGTAGTAAGATACGGTGGAAAGAAAAAGCCGAATGGCTTGGCCTGGTTGTAACAACCCCGTTTAGAAACAATTTTTACTCTACATCTTATTACCCGCATCAAGGCAATGCCGATTTAACTACACTGAATATCAAGACCAGGAGACAGAAGATCAAGGGAAATGTCCCTGGACAAAAGGCTCAACACGGCTGGGCCAATCCATTGGACCTCCTGAGGTAAATGTCTGAGAGGAGCGGATGCTATGCATTCTCTCTGTACGACCATGATTGAAGATATGAGTCAAAATAAGATAAGAAATGAAATTCGGCAATGCTGGCAATAAGTAAGATAATACTAGTGTAGGATTAAAAAAGTATTTTTAAAGTTAGTTTAGTTTAATTTAGGTTAGGGTCTAAGTGGTTTCTAGAAGAAGGTGGAGCACTATCTCCTATAGGGTGCTTCCTCAGGTGGCAGATAAGGTGATGCTCGTCACCACTTGAGAATGCCTCGAGAATCCCAGAAAAGGGGTGAAACAGGATTGTCAGAGGTGGAGGGTCCCTGGGAAATAAAATACCTGGGACAGACAAACAATCGAAGAAGCATAACATCTGGAGAAGAAGACCAACTTATATCAGAGCCTAGACTAGATTGGAAAACTAGAATCAATTAAATAATAAGAGAAAATTATTGGGGGAAAAAAAGAGGGAAAAAGTACCTGTGTTACCACCAGGAAACAGGTTATTAAGATTCCAAGGGGGGGTAAAACTGAATAGGTAGAAATGGGGAAGGTAGATATGAGAGGAAATGTACCCAATTTGCGTGGATAAAGGGAGAAAGGGAAACCATTTAGAAATAAAATATCCTTAAGACACTCAAATGGTATTTGAGCCCCAATCTCACCGCCACAGGCAAAGCGGACTAGATGAGCTTGACATTATCCCACGTGCCCATCAGTGAGGGTTTTGATACTGTTGGAAAATATATAATAATTAAATAAGGCATCTCTCCCTGTGGTTTTAGTTTTGAGTTTTAACCAATCTTACATTATACGAATAACAAGCAGTTTAGATCGAATGAGGATTGTCTGACGTCCAAATCTTGTATTGTGTGTGTGTGTAGATGTACACCATGTTTCGTAATTCATGAGCGAAACTCAAAGAAGCAGTAGGATTGATACAAGAAACATGGTGGCAGAAACTCTTCATTCCACCCTCTACCCCCCCCCCTTTGCCCCCAAACGTGAGGGAAGTCACAGCAGCAGGTAGTGGCCGGCCCAATCCCCGGACCTGTCTCTCATGGACTTCTTCTTATGGGGAAATTTAAAATCACTGATTTATGAAATGTGTTGTGGTTAGCGCAGAACACTTGATCACACGTGTTCTATTGGCTTGTGTGAGATCGTGCCAGGAATTCTTGAATGTCATGGATTGTGTTGGACACCATTTCGAACAAATGTTATAATCCTTATGTGGTGCTGTAAAGAAACGGTTGTATGCATGCGGTCCAGACTTTCAGTCAAACATGCTTTGTTCACTAGACATGTAACAGGGTGTCAATACCTCTAACATGTCATGTTTCACTGCTACTACTGACGCGTGTTGCCAACTTTCCCCTGTGGCTTCTCTCATTGGGGTGGTTGTGTGGTGGGGGGAGGAGAAGAGAGGGCTTCCACCACCAGGATGCTCACATCAACCCACTACTTTGTAACCCCCTAGCCCCTACCCCCTACCCCCTTGAGATAAGAAGACCTAACCAGCAGGAAGTGCAGGGGAGACTGGTGGGTGATATCCTGAGAGATCCCGCCCATTGGAGGTTCCTAGATAAGCTGGCAGCGGAAGCTTCAGAAAGAGCCAAGGCGGAACATATAAGGGCACTGAGAGAGAGACGAGGACTGGGACAGAGGCTAAACAGACGGAGGGCTAGAGATGGAAGGGGGGGAGAGACAAGTGACAGTGACGAGGACAATGACATGGATAGTGACGAGGACAGTGACGAGGACAATGACATGGATAGTGACGAATACGGAGACAATGACGAGGACAATGGAGAATATGTGGACAGTAGCACGGGAAGCGGGACTGAGACGGACGCAGGTGAGGTCTCAGCGGGAGGAATATAGGGAAAGAAGAAGGTTGTTTCTGTGGAATTAATGATATACGACCTTCCATGAGGAACAAGGAGAGATGCCGGGAAGTGGCAAGCACGAAGCCTTGTGGGACTGGCATACCAGTCGGCTGATGGACCCGGAGGTTTACTGGGATAACCTTGTTATTTCCGAGGGATCATCATTCCAGCCGATCGATGGGAAGATGAGGGGAAGAAACGGGACGCATGTGGGAACCCTGTGACTGCAGATCTCTCTTCTTGGAAACAAGAAGATGAGGATTAGGTCTTGTAAGGGCCCTAGGCGTCAAGATGGAGATAGGCGGCTGCCCTGCAGCCCTCTTGTGCCATCGGGGCAATGGACATTCCCGGAGGGCTATACATTATTTAGGTTAGCTAATTGTAAGGCTAGGATAA
>CABFVX010000156.1:100327-113125 GCA_902151425.1 Timema shepardi | reverse complement strand
TATATATATATATATATATAGCCCTTAGTCAAATCATATCAATTACAGAATCTTAAGCACTTTTCCAAGCTACATTTAAATCTGACGTCGCAATGGCTGTTTCTATTTATTCCGCCCATATAAAATAATCCATCTCTTCATACTGAATCTCTCTGACTGAAGACACTTCTTTACCTGTGTGACGGTGGCCGTGCCGTGCTCGTAGTCTCTCACAGCGGTGATCACGGGAAATCCGGTCTGCAAGGTCCACGTGTCCATGATGACCTTTATAGTGAGGTCCTCGGGTATGGCCCCAGCTTTGTGCGCCTGAGTAGTTAGCATCTCCCAGAGGTCATCCTGCTTAGCGTTGCCATACAGGTTGTCCTTGATGTATTGGTTCACCCCCTCCCTGAAAACGTCCTCACCAAGGAACAGGTACATCATCCGCAGGATGTACATCCCTGGTAACACGAAGATCTGATTTAAAGCCCCATTTCAGAATATGAAATCATCCAACCATCATGTTCTCAAAATATCTCCCATCCTCTCCCTAAATTATTATCAACGTTTTTTTTGTATGTGTGTGAATCTAGTAGATGATTGGAGTCTTGTAAAAATCATAACAGCTTTAACCTCGATTGTGTTTTAAAACCTTGTTATAATGAAGGCGTAAGAATAAAATCAAATCAATGACATATTCCCTTCGGAGCTCGTAACCAATTAATAGGAAAAATTGGATTCGTTATTACATTCGAAACAGAAAATTAATCACATAGAAATGCTGTTTTCTGCATTATTAATTTGAAAGCAAGGAGATTTGGCAACAGTTCGCATAGAGAGAGCGAAGCTAAATCTTTTCTCCACAAGACCTCCAGTTCCTTCAGAGGTTATATTGGGTGAAGTCTAAATTCCACTGCTTTCTTAACTAAAATAGAGATAATCCGCAACACGGTGCAACAGCTGGTTTGGGCTCTATTACCTATATAAATTAGGTGCTATCCTAAAAATGAAACAAGATCTTAATTGCTTGATATATTACCATATTCACACATATGTGTTTAAGGAATTTGAGGAGTAGATACAAATTTGAAAATAGTTTCATAAAGGATTTTTTTTAGATTATCAAGGTTAATGAGAGTAATTACCAGCAGGTGAACTAGGTATTAAAATAGTTGATGGAAGAAGGGTGCATGTAGCCTTCTTTAACAGTGTTGCTACATTTGATCACAAACACAATTATAGTAAAAATATAACGTTTGAATTATTTTTTTTACTTTCTCGCATTTCTCGGTTAGGAAAAGTATTGGGATCGTAAACAAAATAAAAAATAATAAAGAGTTTGATATTGACGTTGATCCCCCCCAAAAGAGTATATATTTTTTCAATGTTGTCTATCTCTCCGTTACTGGGGCTAGAACTGAAACCATTTTACCAACCGGGCTAAAAACTGGTATCCAGGATTTTAATAAAATTCCTCAGAGGGATTTTTGAAATTAAATATATATAACCATAGAATTGAGAGTAATTTGACTAGGTGTAAAAATATCAATTAAATGGGTTTTCTTGAAATATACTCTTATGATTTTGATTAAATTTCGTATCTAGGCATTGTTTGAAATTACAAACAAAATGAAATCTCATTTTTCCGTGAAAAAGTCTTTGAGGGCATTTTACAAGCGGAAATTTACAATTTTGATAATATATTATTTTCGCAACTATTAGAGATACGAAACAACTTATTGTTGTGAAGTTGTTGTAGGACCTACTCTTTAAAATAAAAATAAACTTTATTTGATATATATTTGTTATAAAACCAATAGATTCTGATTTATTGGTAAATGTATATTTTTTAAATTGAGATCTGGGAAATTGAATTTTATGCGCTTTGTTGAACAGCGATGGTAGTTTTTCCTCAATATGTTTCTGTAACGGCGTATACTATTTCATTTATGCACTTTGGTTGAAAATTTCTGGAAATATTTTACGAGTTTTAAGTAAATATGTCAATTTTTAAGCAAAGGAGTTAGACAGTCTGTGCGGCGCACCGTGCCATTTATTTTAATTAATAAGTCGAACACAACGGTTACAAGCGGCTTAATCTAAGAATTGGGGTGATAAGGGTAGTGTCAGAGAAAGCTCAGCCAAATTCCTATCCAGAGATGATGGAAAGATCAAAGTGACAGATCATTTTGTGAAGTACCACCTCCAGTACAACCGTCTGGGATTCTAATATTGGTCTTGCCGTAAAGGTGGCAAAAGTCCACGTGAGACTGACGCCCACAGTAGTAAATCAACTATTTTTGTTAGCGTACCCAAGGGTAATTTATTTTTAACCCTATAAGGTACTTCAAAACCGGCTTCGTGGTATATTGGGAAGAAACCCTGGCTGCTGACCTTAAGGTCCCGGGTTCTATTCCTGGCTGGTACCGGGGATATTTTTTTCCCCCTCGAAAGGGGAATAATCGCCATGGTCACCAGGGTTAAGTTAATTAGGCTTAAGTTAGGCTAAGATCTTCATTGACTTTACACCACTATATGCGCTACCACCATCCCCTCATCTCATCGGGACACGGAAAGAGCCTCCATTGAAAGGATGTACGATCAGTACATTCGGGAATCCCCTTGGTAAAGGTGCATTAGTTCTGGCTCATCTTTCCGCAAACTGGGCTGCGAGTGATGTAGCCCTATTAGGTGAATGAAGAAGCCCAGACAGGCTATAATTATCACTATAGTAAGCCTACTCCTAAAGCTATTGGTGCACAATGTAAGTCACATATTTTAAGTACATTCTCTAATCTGCATATATATAAGAGAGAGAGAGAGAGAGAGATAGAGAGAGAGAAAGAATAGTGCTCCCAGATCTTTTTTATTATCTTTTATTATTTAGCACCGCGTCTTACTACCCGTTCGGGTTATACGCTTTAAGTACTAATTACACTAATGGATTAGGAATTGGGAAGGTTGAATTAGAGGAAGTGAACCCGCATTTGCGTGGAAGGAGAGTGGAAAACCATTTAGGAAAAACCATCCCCAGTTCACCCGACCGAGATTCGAACCTCGATATCCCCGTCTTCAGCAGGTGACCTGGCGGTCTAGGGGTAAGGTGTCAGAATTCTATGCTGGTGGCCGGGGTTCAATCCCCGGTCCTGGCATAAATTTATCTGATTACCAAACCCTTTCTTCACCTCTTGCAAGATATCTTGTGAATGTGGGGAATGCCAGGCCTCCACCGTGGTTCGGATTTTACGTTAAACTGTAGGTCCTCCATTTCATTTCACAATCACCCTACCATTACACATTAGCGTAAGTGCGTACAGCCCGAATGGGTAGTAAGACGCGGTGCTAATAATAATAACACGACTAGCGCGTTAACCAACTACGCCACCGAGGTGGGTGCTCCCGGATCGCTTGTTCTTACGTCCGGGTATCTTGTGGCTAACCTTAATCTGGACCTATTTATCCACTGTCTATCGTTTGATCACATTTTTAGTAGGGATATGCGAGAGCCATTTTTTCAATTAGAGACGAGAATATAAAAAAAGTATCGAGGCACTAAACGAGAAAAGGTACTTTGAAAGTAAAGAAAATTAGATGAGGTTTTTGAAGTAAGTATATAGCTTATAGAGTTCCTTTTTGACATTTGAGCTGGCGCTTGATTTAGATTGTCTAGTTCATTCAAACGCTTCAGATACCTAACACACATTTTAAATGCAATAATAAAATAGTTATAGGTAGTTGCAAGGAAAACTATTTATAATTTAATTTTGTAGTGTAACAGATTATATTGTCAAAGTTTGATATTGAAAAACTATATTTATAACCAAAACATTTCTTAATGAGGGCTTTTTTTTATGGGATAAGGGGTGAGGAGAAATGCGGCCTATTTTTGGGTTACTACGGTATTATTTAAAATAATAAATTACCGGTTTGATTTTTTTAATTTATTAGGGCTATTATTTGCTTTTCTTTTTATTTCTCAAATTTTCGAGAATCATCTTTTAACTTTTGAAACGAGATCGAGATTTTTTCTTCTTGAATTTTCGAGATATTTTTGAGTCTCGCACGTCCCAAATTTTTAAGGTTTTGTTTGTAAACATTAATCAATACTTTAGAATTTTTCTATAATTTTTAGGTCATCAAAATCCTGGCATTGTTCATTAATCTTACCTTTCTTATACGAGATGGTGTCGAAGATTTGATTGATGTCACTTGTGTATCGGACAGGTACCGAGACCGGATGAGAAGACTTCAGAGAATCGGCGTTCATAAGAATCAAGAAGTTTTCTGTGCTGTCTATGTCGAACACTTTCCATTCTGGGTGTACCTGCAAAGGTGAGAATAACTTCTAGTTTTCTATGCACTTTATTTGGCAGAACAATGTTTTCTATGACGTAGTTGATTTTGTTTGATTAGTAAGTTTAACACATGTCAGCACTATCGTGTTTAATATGACTCAAGAAGCTGGGGTTCGAATCTTGGATTGACTAAATTGGTGCTGATTTTTACACGAGGTCGTTTCTCATCTTTTCTCCAGGTGGAGTCTTAGGGATTATGATTGGATTTACTTTCCACGTCCTGTGCCTTTAGGCTGCTTAGTATAAATTGCTGACAATCCTGACGCCATTAAAGGTGTACAAAGGAGTTGTGAATCATTTCTAGCCCTTTTATTGGGGGGGGGGGAGGGGGGCAGCCATTTGCCTTGACTGACAAACTTTTGTTATAGATCAAAGGATTTTTAAAATAATTTCATTCACGGTATTTAACGTACAATTTCTAAATCGATTTATTATATCAGCACACAACTTTTTTAAAGAATAACTTAAATTTAGAACAGATACAACACCTGCCGTTAATTCCTCACCGTGAAAGGAAAAACCCACATTTCACCAATTCTAGCTATTACACTAAGAGTAGTTTAAACATTTTTGAAAATTCATAAATCTTTTAAAAGTGGTTCCAAAGCTTTTGTTTGAAAGGCATATCCGGGCAGTGTTTTCCATTAAAAAAAAGAAACTTTATACAATTTTTTATCATAAATTTCGATTGATGGTTGTTTACTGTTGACCTTTTTTTGAATTTTATTTTTCTAAAGTGGTTTTACTTGACGTTTTTGTTCAATATGAGTGGTTTTGTTTTTGTTTGTTTTTTATGGTAGAAAGAAAGGTTTTTTTAGAATAAAAAAATTGACATTGGTTTACTTATTATCGATTTTTGAAAATGTTGTCACATAATATAATAGAAAGTTTGTCAGATTGTGTTGAACCATTTATTTCAAAGAAGAATACTAACAATTGTACCAACGATGCGACGTCGGTGTAATCCGTTGGATGAGCTGGCTACCAACCTCACCATCAGCCGAATTTACTCACATGATTGACGCCAAGGATCGCGACGTAGGTGGCGAACCCCTCGTTGAGCCACAGGTCGGTCCACCAAGACATGGTGACCAGGTTACCGAACCACTGGTGGGCCAGCTCGTGCGCAATCACGCTTGCCACGCTCTGCTTGCTGGTCGCCGAGGAGAACTTGGGGTCGTACAGCAGGGCGGTCTCTCTGGAACAACGGAAGGAGAAGAATCCCGGTTATTCGTCTCAGTCGATAGGGCATCTGTTTAGAGACACAAGGGTTCTACGCTCCATTCCCGGTAGTTTTTCTCGTAAAACGAGTAGTTTACGAGTAAATAATACTTAAAGATCGCGATAAGCACGTATTTGACAGTGCGCTCTGGCTTAACCTTGTCTTAGAACCGTCTTTCCGAAAGTAATATTCATAGCACTCAAAACATGAATAGAACATTTCTTGTTGTAAATTGTATTTCAGTTTTTTTTAATACTAGCATATTTGTCTAGAATTGAACGGTTCAGCAGATAAATGAGCTTAATCTTATTTGCGGGTGGTTTTTTCCAATTTTAAGGATGGGAATTACCATAGTGAGTTAGATAAATTTCTTTTATCTCATTTCTAATGCCTTCAACAATGTTCCTGTCAAGTTTCAAAACATTATGAATTTTTACGTTAGTAAAACCTAATTTCACTGGACTATAGAAATTAGGGAGGTTGAACTTAAAGAGAAGTGTATCTGCACTTGGGGGAAGGGGGGAGGATAGTAAAAAACTCTTTAGGAAACCCCCCCTTTAACACATCCAACTTGGATTTAATCTTGATCGCCTAATCTTCGGCAATCTAGTCTGAGAGTTGCACCTTAGACTATGCGGCCACCAAAGTGGTTAGGATTAACTTAATATACGGTTTATATACTTGTAAGAAACATACTACACCCTTGTACATGTAAATTTAATTTTTCTTTCACTTTCTTTTTTCCTTTTGAGAATATTACTGGAGTGCCTTGCAGTGCTTGTATCCCGTCTATAAAATCTTCATTCGGCCCTGGATATAATGGAAGATTGCATCCATCACTTAGTATTATAGCTGTATTTTAAATATTCATGCAACTACTCCCTTCCATCAACACGGATTACCAAGAGACTACTTTATTGGCAACGGGGTTAACTAGGTTCGAATCCCGGATGTGTGTTCTGAGGGTGATTTTTCATAAATTGCTTCCCTTCTTTCTTTCTCTTCATGAAAAATGCTGGTTTATTTCCTCCAAGACCGTGATACCTTCCTCATCTTAGCCCTATTAGTGTAAATATGCGGATAACCCTAACGGGTAGTAATACTCGACGCAAAAATAAAAGCAGCGAGGTAAATTAAGACCTGTATGTGACAAGCCCCCAGTTCTCCATGGCACCGGAGTTGAAGTCCGGGAGGGCGACCATGTCCATCTTGGGCAGGGGGTAGTCGTAGTCGAAGTACTTCTCGTAGTACTGGAGGATCTTAGGGCCCACCTCGAGGGCGTAGTCTGTCTGGTTGATGGCGTCCGGCCGGGCCCAGATGCGATATTCCACCGGGTGTTTGCCCTCCGTCATCGCCGACTTGTACTCGAAGTCGCACACGATGTAGGCCACTAGGTAGGTGGACATATTCTCGCTCTCTTCGAACCGGTCCCAGAACCAACCAGGGGAATCCTTCCTGAAAATTATCGTTGAGAGGTCTTACTTATAATATTGTTTTAACAATACCCGGAACTGAGATGAAACGATAACCATTGGTTTGCCGTAGAACACGAATACTTAAAACGTAGGCTTTGTCTCTTTTATGGACATGTTGCACTAGATGTTTGTACACATAGGCCTATTCATTTAGATTTCTTCTCACTTATGGACATGCTACACTGGATAGAATCAGTGTCGTGTAGTGGAATATTGCAATGGGGACGGGGCTTGTTTGAACTATACATAATTTAAATCCATCACTGTTTCAAGTCCATGACTTTATTCAAGTCATATATTTTCCACTACCATCTTACTAGGCCTGTCGTAGTTTCATATCCCTTATGATACAACTTAAAACTAGGATAGGCACAACATCCAGTCCCCAACCATTAATTTATCACTTTGAAAAGGTAATCCCATATTTCACCAATGATAAATTTTTGGCTATGCCGGAAATCGAACCAGGGATCCTTAGCTTAGTAGACACACATGATATTGACTGAGCTAAGGTGTCGGATAGCTTGTGTGATCTGTGATATGTATAACTCCACTTGGACCCCATTTTACTAATCATACACAGGAATATTTTCAGAGTTAAACCTAGTACGCCTCAAATGCGATGCTATACTAGATGTATGGTGACACCTACCTAGACCAGAATGGAGTAATTGGCTAGTTTCATTCTGGTCTTGATATATATTGTCTTGTATTTAGTATAGCATCGAACTTGAGGTGTGCTAAATTTGCCTATGAAACTGTCCCATAGTCTCTGATAGACACTCACAGGTGTCCTAAAGTTATCGTTAAAACCTTTACTCAATATTATTGCCTGTATGCTTTTATTATTTTATTACTATTATTATTTCCTTTAAATCCCGATGTGAAGCATCTGCATTAATTCTTCGTTACTCCGGTTAGTCCTTGTTGCAATTTCTGTGATAGGCTAAATTCAGGTAGAGTGGATTATCAGCCCATTCACCCCATGGATATTTGCGAGCAAGCGAGAAAGAGCCTACAAATTTTGCCAAGAAAGATACTTTAACATACATACTACAATCGAAATGGAACCGATGGTTTTACTGCCCCTAATGAGGAAGTTGTTCTACGGATTTTGATTACTAAGTACAAATCCTTCGACCTCAGCTGGGTTTGAACCCACGAGCATTGGGTTCTGGAGCGAGTACTTTACCCTCAAGAACTGAGGTTGATGCCTGAGGGCTTTAAAAGCACTAATAATGCTAATATTGAATGTTTTTAGCTTTGTAACTTTTAAAAATAATTAAGGTTTTCTGTATCTATATTTTTTTGATCGGTAATTGTATTATTTAGTTAATAGATATTACATCTAGTATCAAAGTTGTAAAGATAATTTTTGTACATATATATATATATATACTTGGTCAATGAATTAATTACTGTTTGAGTTATAAGAACAATTCACAGGTAAAGCATTAACTAACTCTGGGGTGACCTGGTGGTGTCCGAATTCTGTACTGGGGGTCCGGGGTTCAATCCTTGGTCCCAGCACAGATTTATCTGATTGCCAAACCCTTCCTTCACCTCTGACAAGAAGTGTATTAATCACAGCTTGTGAATGTGGGGAATGCCAGGCCTCCACCGTGGTTCGTATTCCACGTTAAACTGTAGGTCCTCCATTTCATCTCACAATCACCCTACCATTACACATTAGTGTAAGTGCGTATAACCCGAACGGGTAGTAAGACGCGGTGCTAATAATAATAATAATAATAATAATAAACTAATTCTGCCTACTCTAACAACGCGCCAAGCCACGCCACTGGTTAGAGTACAGTTACTAACGTGAGCTTTGCCTTGATGATAGGTATGTTATATCAGTCCAGTTACTCACATGGGTTCAGTCTTGGCGATAGGCATGTTGCTGATAGACTTGTATTTCTCCATCCTTCCCAAATTCACCTGGAATTTGGCCTTCATCGCCGGCTCGTCCATACAAGGGAACGCTCTCCTTGCGTCCGATGGCTCGAACTGCGTCACCGCCACCCATCTGTGTGTTTGATTGTTAAAAATGCTCAATTTAACATCATGAAATTATATAAAACATTCTTCGTTTCATTTACAAAACTATTTCTTGAGAATGGTACTTTAGATGCCAGGATATATCGATATAAATCTACTAGTTGATCACAAACGCCTAGGTCCCAAGGAACGAGGGTAACCAGATAACATTTTAGAAAATATTCTAAAGATAGTTGAAAGTAAGAAGGGGTTATAATTCAATGTTAGGATTTAAATAGTTTGCTCAAGAAATATATATATATATAAAGAATTTACTTTAATAAATTAAACCGTTACTAAGTTTGTAGATGTATTAAGTAAAATTACAAATCAAAACGTATGACTTGGATTGAATTCTGGTGAAAAACATATTGTCACACAAGAATATTTAAAATAAAATTAATCATGCATCATCATCTGGACTAAACTCAAGTTGATGAAAAGTCTAAAATAAGTGTATCTACACGTTAAAAAAATGTGTTACAAAAACTTACATTTATACAATAAAGTAAGAACGAAACAATGTTTAAGTTCAGATATTTTATGAAGTAAAAAGTATAAAATTAAAATTAAGAAGTTAACATCTGCCAAATGAATTTAAATGAAGTGATAAGAGTGTTGTTATTACACCACTCACCAGATAATACTTTGGATGATTATATACCCCATTATTAATAATGTTTACTAAATAATTTTCATTTCTAGTTAAAACATATTTTCTCTTGTAATTGGCTGTTAATCTGTTTGGCAGCAAAGAGCTAACTATCGACCCAGAGAGGGCTGCGTCATCTTATAGCTCTTGATCTTAATCATTCATATGTAGCTGAAGATATCCGCAAGTCCATCACAGACTATGTCTTAAAATATGAGTGAAGGATGACCATAGGAACGGTAATATTCCTGGATAGCTCAGTTGTTAGGGCATCGGCGTACTAAGCTAGAGGTCCCGGGTTCGGTTCCCGTGTCCAAGTGTAATTTTTCAATCTAAAGAATATTATATATATTATGCTACTATAAAGCCACATGGCTGATTCACTCACTTGCATTAATGTCTACCCACTTCCATATGAGATAGAAGCTTGAAATTTGGCAAACTTATAGATTATAACCTGTAACCGACGGGAAAATGCCAAAAAGTAAAAATACATATTTTTAACCTTGAAAAATATTCAAAATTTCGGAGCAACTTTAAAGTCGGTGCGGACCTTTCTTTGGAGGTCTCTTGTGGATAAACGGTAAGACCTATCAAAAAACTGTATTGGAATTACATTAGTTTACATCCACTTGCAAAGAGCAAGCGTGTATATATATACGCTCGTATATATGGTAACCGTGCTAATTAATCTCTCATGTTGTTTATTTTACTTATTTTTTACCCACAATAATCTATGCAATCAATATCTCTCCTAACTACTTTCACAAAAAGTGAATTAATGTTTTCATTACTTCTTTATATAAAATATGTTATATCACCAACAACCTTAAATAACTATTTGACGTGTGTTTTTTAAACAATAATTTTCTTTAATCAGTGTTATACGCTTACATTGTTTTTGTATTTAATAACTTTAAAATTGTTTTATGTCCATTTAGCCCTGTCTATGTTTTATATTTTTTAATTTATTTACATTTATTATATTATTGACTGCCTCTGTAGTCTATTAGTAATAGTTCCAGTCTACAGATCCAAAGGTCTCAGGTTCAATCCCTGGTGCTTCCACTTATTTATCTATGAAGCAGTGGTTCTGGAACGGGGTCAAACCCAGTTTCGTGAGTACGAATGAGGAACTATTTGAATAAATAGGTAGTGTCTCCGATCTGAGAGGCCTGAGGGCTCGTTGCGCTGACCACATGACACATTCTATCCACAAATGTTGGCACTATCATCGCTAATGGTGGTGGCCGCTCGATCGGTATGGCTCGATCACGCGCTCAAGATATACAGATTTTTATATTACAATTTGATTCATACTTATTTTTCACTAACCATTAGAGCCAACCTTTTTCTTATACAATTTTTATCTTATAGTAAACAACAATCTTTACTTTAATATTATTCGCCTCGGTGGCGTAGTTGGCCAACGCGCTCGTCGTGTTAAGCTCAACTGCTGAGGACGGGGAGATCGAGGTTCGAATCTCGGTCAGGTGAACTGGGGGTGATTTTGCCTAGATGGTTTTCCACTCTCCCTCCACGCAAATGAGGGTTCACGTCCTCTAATTCAATTTTCCTAATTCCTAATCCTATAGCGTAATTAGTACTTAAAGCGTATAACCCGAACGGGTAGTAAGACGCGGTGCTAAATAATAAATAAATAATACTTTGTTATTTTTCTAAAAATGTTTTTTTAAATGTTAAATTATATACCAAGTTTTTTGTTTGCTTAATTTAACTATTTTTAGTGTCTAAGTAATTTTCTAATACCCTTGTCCACTGGACAATAAACAGGGTGATTAGTGTGAACGTGAGGTAGTGTGGCGCAATAGAGTTTTTTTGTGTGTATGGAAACGATGTTTGTTTATGCGTTAAACAGTGTTGTTAAAACCTATTTCAAAGGTACACAACTTATTTGTGTAGGTGAAGTTTAATTAAAAACATTAAGGAACAAAATGGAGAAGAGCGCAGGTAGTGTGAACTTATGTTCAAGAATTAATTTATATTTTAAGAAACACAAAGTGAATTCGCAAGGTAAACAAAATGGCACCTAAAATTGTCAAGGCACACCGTATTCGTTTTTCAAGGAGAGAGTCTATCATTAAAAAACTATTACTAAGATTGTGTTTAAAATCCAATAGCTAAATCTTTAGTAATAATTTATATATATATATATATATAAGTTAGTTAATCATGAATTAAAAAAAAATTGTATTCATAAAAATTGTTCTTGCTTTTTTTTTTTAACTTTCCCCAAACTCCCGCAGCACATCTGTTAATCCTTAGTGGCACACCAACTTGCCATGGCACACTGGTTGAAAACACGCTGGCCTAGGGTGCCTCTTCCTTAGTAGACTGGCCTGCTAATAACGGGTAAAGCGAGATTCTAATCCCGGTTGGGTCTACGGAGGGTGGTATTTCCTCAATGGTTTCCCAATAACCTTCCAAGCAAATGTGGGTATATTAACTCCAAACTGTTTTATTTCTTATCCCTACCTCATTATAGTAATTACCATATAGACGTATAGCCCAGACAAGTAGTAAGATGCAATGATAGTAAAAAAAACTATAAAACATTTTAAAGATTGCTATAAAAGGTCTAACACACTTACAGAAACTTTTAACAATATTTTCCCGTTCAGCTTAAAAAGCTCTATTACATATTTTAAAACTATAAGTATTGCAGTTAATTTTATTTTAGATATCACTGTGTAGTTGACATTGTATTTACTTTAATTATTATTTCTTTTTGCAATTATGTTATGGATTATATTACATTTTGCCAAATTTACCGATAATATTGATTACATTTACTCTACCTACTGTCTTCCAACAACTTAGCTTATTCAGTAGCATTTATGTTAACTATAAGCTAGTGGCTCCGGGATAAAAAATTTATTCTTAAAATTTTCCTGATGCAAATTTGTCTTTCTCTGAGCCATAGTCAAAACAGTTTATTGAATTTTGTTTCGACTTGGTATTTAGGTGCTGGTCATGCCCCAGGAAATACTATTTTTATTTTTTTAGCATAGCTCTCAAATTTAAGGTAATTTTCTTCACACTGGTTTTTGAATA
>CABFVX010000156.1:78573-100318 GCA_902151425.1 Timema shepardi | reverse complement strand
CCCCCCCCCCCACAAGTGTTTTTTAACTTAACCTGGAAATAACGTCACTATGATCCCTCCCCCCTTGGGTACAAAACGTTCCGTCCCCCCTGTAACCCATGTAACCGCATACACATTAAGATAAAGTATTAACACAAATAGTAGGCTAGTCAGTAATCACTGTCTTAAACTTTATATTAAAAAGATAAAGAAACAAGACATTTAGTTTAGTTCTACGAACCTATAAGGTCTGAAATGTAAGAAAACAAGATGTGTAATTTTAGTAAATGTAATAAAATCCACCTCAATAAGGACAGCAAACCATAATATAAAATCAGGAACATTAAAGCCGGTTAGGACCAAAACTTGGCTTTACTGTGAATTCCCGCGTTCTCCAAGAACAAGAAAAAAGCAGAAACGTGATCACATGACGAGTTCTAGACCAATCAAAAGATTTCAGTTTCATCAGCGTTGTCCGTTCAGCGCAACTTATTGTAGCTTTAGCTTTCCCTTTACTGCGTGACATCAGCTTGGGAGAACCAGTGAAATTTCAAAAACAACCGACTCAATCAGTGAACATGCACCTACAAAACGAGATACTAGCAGAAATCTGTATCTACTGCTGGGAGATAATTTGAAATAAGTTATTAAATAGAAAGCGCGTGCACAAAGCATCACTACGTTTGTAATATGTGATTTGATGCTCCTATACAACAAATTATGTTTTCTATTTATTGCGAAAGTGTAAAAATACGTTTTACTTGTCCAACAGGACAGTAATATTAGTACTGTCACTTCAATTCCTTACTTACCTGCATCAGTGGACATGCTGTCTAAGGTATTTGCCTAATCTGGTTTGGTTTGCTGGGGAAGTAAAGGTTTGGGGTTAGAATCCCGGCCGAGTGTATGGAAGATGATTTTTCCTAAATGGTTTTCTCTTATCTCCCTCTCAGCTAAGTGTGGGTACATTTCTTCTAAGTTTTACCTTCTTCCTTCGTGTACATTAGTGTAGACATGTGGATAGCTTTTTATTTTTTTCAAACACGTCTTGATACTTATTAAGGTTTTACGCGTAAGTACTGATTACAATAATATTTTAGGGATGGGGAAGGTTGAATTTAGTGAAGGTGTAGCTCATTTGCGTGGATAGAGAGTGGAGAAACAATTTAGGAAAAACCACCTTTAGTACACCCGAAAAGGATTTGAACTCCGATACCTCCGTCATTGGCAGTCTAATCGATAGTGTGAGTGACGTCTTAGACCATGCTGCCACCGAAGTGGGCCAGGTGGGGGTTATGATGGTGGTATACACATAATTGTATTACAGAATATTTCTTACTTGGTCTCCCCTGTGCGCCGGTCCTGATAGCTGCTCCTGTAATACCCGGCCAACCCCTGGGTGAGGTCTCCTTTGTAAGGGATGTACACCACGTAGCGGTTCCCGGCTATGAGTTTCTCTGAAAGCTCTATCACGAAGAAGTTGACCTTTTTGACGTAGTGAGTCCCGTTCACCAGGTTCTTTCCCGCCTCGTCACCTTCCCCTGTCACCGTCGTGAGCGCGCTGTCGATGTCGAGGTCCACGCTGTGGAGGGTGATGGAGTCTGTGGGCTCGACCGCCAATACCTGTGACAGAGATCTTAATTATTTTAGTTAGTTAACGGGGAAATCACAGGATTCTCACAATACTTGTTTGAATTCCATTTGTTATCCAGGTTTTTCTAAAACAATTCCCATTTTTCAATATAATATAGAGCAGGGTCTCTAAACCTTTTTACGATATTCTGTTTGAATTCCATTTGTTGTACAGGTTTTTCTAAAACAATTACAATTTTTCAATATAATCGAGAGCAGGGTCTCTAAACCTTTTTACGATATTCTGTTTGAATTCCATTTGTTGTACAGGTTTTTCTAAAACAATTCCCATTTTTCAATATAACTAGCAGTCCCACACGGCGTTGCCCGTTACCCACTGTGGTATCATAATTATATAAGCTTCACAACCCCCCCTCCCTACCCGTTACCCACTGTGGTATCATAATTATATAAGCTTCACAACCCCCCCTCCCTGCCCGTTACCCACTGTGGTATCATAATTATATAAGCTTCACAACCCCCCCTCCCTGCCCGTTACCCACTGTGGTATCATAATTATATAAGCTTCACAACCCCCCCTCCCTGCCCGTTACCCACTGTGGTATCATAATTATATAAGCTTCACAACCCCCCCTCCCTGCCCGTTACCCACTGTGGTATCATAATTATATAAGCTTCACAACCCCCCCTCCCTGCCCGTTACCCACTGTGGTATCATAATTATATAAGCTTCACAACCCCCCCTCCCTGCCCGTTACCCACTGTGGTATCATAATTATATAAGCTTCACAACCCCCCCTCCCTGCCCGTTACCCACTGTGGTATCATAATTATATAAGCTTCACAACCCCCCCTCCCTGCCCGTTACCCACTGTGGTATCATAATTATATAAGCTTCACAACCCCCCCTCCCTGCCCGTTACCCACTGTGGTATCATAATTATATAAGCTTCACAACCCCCCCTCCCTGCCCGTTACCCACTGTGGTATCATAATTATATAAGCTTCACAACCCCCCCTCCCTGCCCGTTACCCACTGTGGTATCATAATTATATAAGCTTCACAACCCCCCCTCCCTGCCCGTTACCCACTGTGGTATCATAATTATATAAGCTTCACAACCCCCCCTCCCTGCCCGTTACCCACTGTGGTATCATAATTATATAAGCTTCACAACACCCCTCCCTCCCCCACGCTGCCCGTTACACACTGGTATAAGAATTATATAAAGATATTAAAAAATGTCTANACCCACTGTGGTATAAGAATTATATAAGCTTCACAACCCCCCCTCCCTGCCCGTTACCCACTGTGGTATCATAATTATATAAGCTTCACAACACCCCTCCCTCCCCCACGCTGCCCGTTACCCACTGTGGTATAAGAATTATATAAAGATATTAAAAAAATGTCTAAAAATTATAGAAAAATGTTAAGGGTGGACAACCCTTATCACAAAGGGGTATGAAAAATAGATGTTGGCCGATTCTCAGACCTACTCAATATGCTCACAAAATTTCATGAGAATCGGTAAAGCCGTTTCGGAGGAGTACGGGAACGAACATTGAGTAGGTCTGAGAATCGGCCAACATCTATTTTTCATACGAACATTGTGACACGAGAATTTTATATATAAGATGTAAGACAGGGTCTCTGGCTAAATGTTTTATACGAATGTGTGTAAAAGAGAAACATAAAGAGTTTTAAGAATAAAAGAGTATACATGACTGTGTATGGATGTTTTTGAAGGGATGGGAGTATGTAAGGATAGGGAGGTGTGGAGAAAGTTAATGAGGATGGATAAAGTACGGAGTTGTTTTTTGAGCTATATGCACAATTTCTTGCCTATCCTATAAGGGACCGGCGTGATTAGGTATGTATGTAGGCTATGTAGAAGATCACAAATTTACAAGTTAGCTACAACTAATGATTTTTTTCATGTTGAGAGATCGAGTCTTATGCCCCCATTATTATGTTCCCATACGCTCCAAGGAGTATTAATACCCTCGGTTAAGATCCCCTGATTTAGAGATTAGTGTAGAGGAGTTAAATTTGATTTTTCCCATAATTGACTCGTTTTAAGTTACTTCATTGGTGTTTAGAAGAGGTTTAATTTACTTAGATAGGGAAATGTATGCAGTTGTTTCTTTTCAACCCCATGTATAAGGGTGAAAATAAAAAGGTAGGATTGAAGGGGGAAGACCATTGTTTGAGTCATCATGCTTGATTCTTCATTTCTTTTTATCTTCCATGCCAGGATATATTAAATAAAGTTTGCAGTGGAATGTCTCAAATTCACAAATATTCAAGCATTTTAGAATTCTTATCTTTTAGTTTTTTGTGTGAAATTCTCTATGTTTTCCCGATTTTTTTACAGACACAATTTTTTTATTTGTTATTTCCCTGTTTTCCAGAGGCGTAGTAACCTTGAAATTACCGTTGGTTACGGAAACAACCTCCTTTGGATACATCTTTCAATAAAATTAATAAATTTAAAATATTACAACTGGACATGGGAATCGAATCCCGGATGGATCAGTCGTAAAGAATTGTCACGCTAATTCAAAGGTCCTGAGACCGGTCCTCGTGTCCTGGTCTCATTTTTCAACAAAGCATTCTAAAAATTAATAAAAATATAGTGAAGTGCGTTATTTAATTCAAAATAAGACTTAGGGCTGAAAATATAAAGTTAATTTGTTATGAATGTATAAACAATAGAAATTGAAATTTAGAAACACGTGAAAAATCATTTAAATTTACAAAATAGATTTAAATATTAAACTTATGAAAAGAATATTAATTTAAATTATGAACAAAAAGTTGAAGAAGTAGAATAGTGGAGGAGTCAAAATAACATGAAACAATTTAAAACAAGTCATATAAAAATACGAATCTAATATGGAGCATTTTTAAGAATCAAATTAATATATCATGAATAATATTAAACTTTTAACATTATTGATTCTCATGAAATACATTGTAGTTCTTTAATAAATGTTAGAAAAAATAACTAAAAGAATTTAAGATAAAAATTACTTTTATTAAGATATGAGTTATGTGAACCAATAAAAATGTAAATTAAAAACCGCATTTCATATAAATAAATAAATATTCAAAATTTTATAGGAACACCAAGAAAATTTTCTAGATCTACTTTCACATATTCATACGTCAAACCAATTAATAACTAGCTGTCATTTTTGTTAGACAATATGAATAATTATAAATTAACCCTAATAATCTAGTGAAATGTTATGAATTTTGACTGTAAAAAAATATATTTACTAGAAGGTTCTTCCTATGAAAATTGGACAACAGTCCAACTTAAGACACTTACATGTATCCGGACTTTGCCGTCAAAGGAAAAGTTCTGACCGTTGTCACCGAGGCTAGTGATGATCTCGAGGGTGTACTTCTCCGGTAGGACGTTCTTCGGGAGCCGATAACAATTGCCAGTGGACAGCGTAAGCACCAACAAGAGGGGCACTAGCGCCCAAAAGGAGCCCATAATTTTCACAGTATCGATTCTGTAAAGAAATGCTGTTAAGGTTAGTGTTGTACAACTAAGTACCAATTTCATATGTCAGACTTGGTACGCCTCAAGTGAGGCACCATAGCGAATACAGGGCGACACCTAACTAGACCAGAATGGAATGGGCCAGTTTTATATGTAAGACTTTGTACGCCTCAAGTGAGGCATCATACCAAATACAGGGCGATACCTAACTAGACCAGAATGGAATGGGCCAGTTTCATATGTCAGACTTTGGTACGCCTCAAGTGAGGCACCATACCAAATACAGGGCGATACCTAACTAGACCAGAATGGAATGAGCCAGTTTCATATGTCAGACTTGGTACGCCTTAAGTGAGGCACCATACCAAATACAGGGCGATACCTAACTAGACCTGAATGGAATGGGCCAGTTTCATATGTCAGACTTGTTACGCCTCAAGTGAGGTGCCATACTGAATAAAAGATGACACCTACCTAGACCAGATTGTAACGGGCCGGACTCACATTTGAAACTGGCCCAAAGAATATCATTTTATAAAATTGACCATAATAATCCCAATTCCGTAAATCCCTGCCTATATACAGCTAATCTAAGGTGGGAGTGTAGGTAAATGAAACCTAGCAGAAGTGTCTACATAGCAAACATTGGCTGAAAGTGTTATTAGAAACGTTCGATATTTTTTTAGCACCACGTCTTACTACCCGTTTGGGTTATACGCTTTAAGTACTAATTACTCTAATGAATTAGGAATTGAGAAGGTTTAATTAGAGGAAGTGAACCCGCATTTGCGTGGAGGGAGAGTGGAAAACCATTTAGGAAAAACCATCCCCAGTTCACCCGACCGAGATTCGAACCTCGATCTCCCCGTCCTCAGCAGCCGAGCTCAACACGACAAGCGCGTTAGCCAACTACGCCACCGAGGCGGGTCGTTCGATATCACTATTTATTGATAGTAAAGTAATTTAGTAATAAGAAAATAATAATTGTTTCCTAAGTGGTTGATTTTAGTCACTTTGAGCCAATGTTTGCAATAGAGAACTTCCTTATTCAGACTCCCACTGTAGATGAGATGTACTTCAAGGTCATTAGTCCGTAAGAAGGGAGACTGACTCAACATTAAAGGCCATGTGTACACATACAACAAATTGTCTAAACAATTTTTTGTCGTTACCTTTCTGACTAGCAACTGCACAGATATAGATGAACGACAAAACAGTCGCGTCGTTGGTGTGCCTGTTCACAGGGCACATATTTGTTGTCAAGAAAAACAAAAGTACCAGAAACTTATATTATGCCCATTATCATCATGGACATAATAGAGGTAGGTGATTTTTTTTCTCCTGTAGCCTTCAATAGAAAACGAAGACGACGCGAAAGTCAACTTTGGGTACACACCATTTACAGTGAAAGATTTTAATTTGGAAAGTTTTACACAGTAGTACAGGAATAATTCCAATAGGTTTCTTTCCTACTATGAAATGAGTGTTTACAGTTTTGATGAACTTTTGGCTCTAATTGGACAATCAATTACTCGGCAGGACCCCAATTGGAGAAGGAGCACGACCGAAAGATATATAGGCATTGTATGCAGTATTTGTTCCAAAACTAGACCGAATTCATGGGCTGGCCCAAGGCCATAGCCTGGAGGATTTTGGGGGTTCAAGCCCCCCCGAAATTTTATGAACAATATATATATATGTATAGAGAGAGAGAGCTTCATTTATGAATCAAATAATATAAAAATTAAGATACAAGTACAAATTAGGGTCTGTGTTACCATAAAAAGCACTTCAGAGAGCTTCTAGAGTTGTTTAATATTTATAATTTTTCCTAACCTTCGGCATTTATGGTGTTATGTTGACCAAAAAACACTTCAGATAACTTCTAGAGGTATTTAATATTTAGAATTTTTCCTAGCCTTCGGCAGTTAGGGGATTATTTTGATCAAAAAACCCTTTAGAGAGCTTCTAGAGTTGTTTAATATTTAGAGATATTCCTAGCCTTCGGCAGTTATGTGTATTATGTTGCCATAGAAAAACATCAAATAGCTTCTAGAACTGTTTATAATTTATATTTTTTTCTAGCTTCTGACAATTAAGGGATTTGCCCGCCAAAGCCCCTCTTCCCGCCCCCTGGAATTATTGGTTGGCTACGGCCTTGATCGCTGATCCTAGTACTATCTGGTGAGCGACGACAGAATTGTCGCCGGTGTACACAGCTCTATTTGTTTGCACTAGACGCATCCTAGTCGTAAGACAAAGAAGTAATCCCAATGTTGTGGCGTTCCACCACTCTTTTCAACTGCCAAAACACCGTTTTGTCGTGTTGTTGCCTGTGTACACACTTAAATTAAAACTTCTTGAACACATTGTAACGACGAAAAAGTTTTAGACAGTTTGTCGACTGTGTACACATAGCCTAACACAGCTTGCTCTGTCCACAGAGTCCTAATATCTAAATCATAATAATAATAATTATTATTGGTTATATTAAGGGCTCAAAGCTTTAACTGTCTTTTATTAGTTTGAAGTTCACTACATTGATACCTTTTTGCAGGGTTTTAAACCTTATTTTTATTTAAGCTCCTACGAAGCTTCGTATAAGAATTTGGTTTCTGCACAGGGTAGGGGGTGCCAGAATTGAAACCCTCCATGGTTATTAAATGCCCTTGTTAAGTCACTAACCCCAACCCAATTCCTTTCCCTGATTGGTAGTCCGTAGGCCACCACCATGAAAGATTTTACGTAAAATATATTGAAAGTATTTTTTTTTGGGAGGTTATTAGTTCCTTTTGTAATTTTACTGGAGATTTATATCGCTAATCAATATGTTAATTGGGTTTTTCCCCTCTTTGATTAGAGGTATTTAACCAGCACTTTCTGAACCAACTAATCATACCAAAATCAATTGTTACAATATAACTTATATCTATAACAGAAACAACAATCAATGACCCTACCGTCGATTTATCACTGTGAAAGAGGAAACCCTAACTTATCAATTAACGAACTCGTTGGCCTTTCCGAAAATCAAACTCGAAACCTCTAGCCAGTGGGCAGATGTGCTAAGCCTATCTACCATGACAGGGGGTCTGTAGAAACAATTAAATAATAATAATATTTAGCACCGCGTTTTACTACCCGTTCGGGTTATACGCTTTAAGTACTAATTACTCTAATGGATTAGGAATTGGGAAGGTTGAGTCAGAGGAAGTGAACCCGCATTTGCGTGGAGGGAGAGTGGAAAACCATTTAGGAAAAACCACCCTCAGTTCAGCTGACCGAGATTCGAACCTCGATCTCCCCGTCCTCAGCAGTCGAGCTCAACACGACTAGCGCGTTAGCCAACTACGCCACCGAGGCGGGTAACAATTAAATGAACAGTACAAAGTAATGAGAGATCGTGAACCAATTGGTTACAGTGTATAATTTATTTTACTTAGGGTGGACTATACATTTACATGTTTTGTATTCATACAACCAACATCTTTAATTTCCACCGTGCATTAGTATTGTACCGTAAAATGATTTGTTATGGCAACAACAAAACACAACTACAGTGTTGTTTGCTAACAAATGGGCCACTTGCTGTTTATTAAATGCCACAATGATGTCACGTTTTCTTATTTTTGAAAAACTTACTCTTTTTTCTGTCGTGTGATGTAGCTGTTCGAGGAAATACACACATTTTAATATGCTACTGTTCTATGGATGAGTAAGCTATAATTTTAGAGGACATGCATCCACATTTGCATGATTAAAGTATGGGATTTTTTTAGGGTAATAAAGGCCTAAGTATACCTAACCTGGATTCAAACCACCAACATTCCTGTAATCAAAAAACCATGGATGAACCTATCACTAATAAGCCTTTCTCTCTTTTTTTTTGACCACGTTTTATTTCTCATTAAGGTTGTACGATTAAGTACTAATTACCTATAATAGGCCTAATGTGTTATTAGGGATTAGGAAGGTTGAATTTAGAAATAACCATCCTTAGTACGCCCGATCGGGATGCACACTCCGATATCCTAGGCATCGACAATCTAAGACCTAGTCTTGAAAGCTCATTGTTTTAGAACTTAGATACCGCTCTTCTTAATGTTTAGTAGGCCTATTCATAAAATATATAATATATCCAGATACCTTGAAACAAATTATATTTAACCTACTACCCGTGTCGGTGGGCACGCATAAAAAGGCATAAATATCGTTTTGTTGGTTCGCTACTGACCGGGGGAAGAGATCGAGGCTAGAATTCCAGCTGGGTATATTGATATGATTAATCCTAAACATTTTATCTCTCTCCTTCAACAAAAATTAGAATACACTTCTTCTAAATTCTACTCTCTTCGTCTCTACCTTATTAGTGTATTATTGAGGATAGTCCGCCGGGTAGTAAGACGTGGATCACGGAAAAGTCAAATATATATATATATATATATGTTACTTTAATTATTTTTAGAAACTCGCTCCAGTGGCCACATGGTCTAACGCGCTAATCTCGCAGTGGACTAGACTGCCGATGACGGGGAGGTCGAGGTTCAAATTTCGGTCGGGTGTACTGAGGGCTTTTTCTTTTCAAAAATTGTTTCCCCCTCTCCCTACACGCAAATGCGGATACATTTCCCATAAATATAGCCTTCTTAATCCCTAAAACCATTAACTTTATTAGTGCATAAGCGAAAAACCCAAACGTGTAGTAACACGCGGCGCAAACATTTGTTCTCAGAATACGTTTTTTCCCATAGGTTGAGTGGGCTAAAAAACTAATTTGAAGAGTAGTCTAACTTCCGGGATTAACTTCCTCTTCCGCATCGTTACATATTATGCTAATTGGTTCTCCGTATAAGAAACTCCTTCCCCACTGGCACAAACGGGTTTGTTTGGCGAACGTAAAGAGGACCGAATCTGACATTTACATAAGTTTCTAAAACTATTTAATAACCGCTTCACCCGCCTCGGTGGCGTAGTTAGCTAGCACGCTAGTCGTGTTGAGCTAGACTGACAATGACGAGTAGAACGAGGTTCGAATCTCGGTCGGGTGAACTGGGGTGATTTTCCCTAAGTGGTTTTCCATTCTCCCTCCACGCAAATGTGGGTTCACTTTCTTTAAATTCAACCTTCCCAATTCCTAATCCATTAGTGTAATTAGTACGCAGGCGTATAACCCGAACGGATAGTAAGACGCGGTGCTAAATGAAATAAAAAATACCTGCTTTGGTGGCCATGTGGTCTAACGTGCTACTCTTGAAGTAGGCTAGACTGCCAAGGACGTGGAAATCAAAGTTATAATCTCGGCCGGGTGTACTGATGTTTTGTTCCAATATGGTTTTCCACTATCTTGCTCTCTCTTCAAGCAAATGCGGGTGCACTTCCCATAAATATAGCATATATAAGCCCTAAAATCATTAGTGTAATTAGTACATAGACGTATATCCCAAACGAGTGTTAAGATGCAATGTTAAAAAAAACGGTATAATAAAGGTGAGAAATATATTTTATGAGTTGTAAATTTAGGTACCACAAAGGTCCACTGGCATGCCCTATAAAACAGTACAAATAATATCATATTCTTTAAATTTAAAAACTAAACCTTGACACGAACCTGAGACTTTTGGCTTAGCATACCAATACTTTAATCACTGCGCTATTCAGGAGTGGATCCGTGGTCAGGGTCATTCTTCACTAATATTTTAAGAAAGAGTCAGTGATGAACATACGTAACTATATATTATTGTTTGTTTTAGCACCGCGTCTTACTACCTGTTCAGTTTATACATATACATGATCATTACTCTAATGAGGCAGGGATGAGAAAGGAGGTATTTTAAAGGTAATATACCCGCATTTGCGTGGAAGGATGGTGGTAAATCATTTAGGAAAAAACAAACTCATTAGACCCTACCTGGATTCAAACCCCAATCTCCCCATCATAAGCAAGCCAGTCTAGCACTAGATAGACGCCTTAGACCATTCGTCCACAAAAGCGGGTGGAAATAATATTTATAGTTTATATTGAAATGTTCAAAGTTGTCTAAAAATATTCTAAATGTTTATCCTTCCTATCAAAATCTTATTATGGATTTAAATTCTATTCGCCAGATATTATTAGATCCATTACAAATTATAAAACGTACTACCACCACACCGGTGGCCATGTGAGGGACAAATACGTCAGACTCGTAATATATCGGTCTGTTGGTAACCGGAAGTTGGAGGCTATAATCTCGGCCAGAATGCACTGGATGTGGTTTCTCACATGTGATCTATCCCCATTGATATACCGCAACCTTTCCTCACGCTAATGTGGATGCACTTATCTTAAACCACCCTCCACAACCTTAAAACTTTGATTAACCCGTTTAATAACCTCCTTGGTAAAACCTATGTTTTATTTTCTATTTCTAATCTAGTGTAAACTTAGATTTACGTGGATGTATGTGCTAATTTTAATACATGTATGACACTCTGCTTGGCGTATGAATACATTAATGCATGTCCATAACCTTTTAATAGGTGTTATAATATGGTAATTAGACTGTAGATAAAATTAGATCCAGCAACCAATATATTAGTCGGATATATTCCAGTAGGTCGCAAATCAACTGTAGTATGACGTGACATTTTGTTTGACAAGAGGATCTAATCGTGTGTGTGTTCTCGTGACCTAGTGATGGCCTACTAGAGATCAAGAAGACCCAGATTCTAACCCAGACAGGCTAAAAATTATTTATATTTTTATTTTGTATGGGAACGTCTTATTATTATTATTATTAGCACCGCGTCTTACTACCCGTTCGGGCTATACGCACTTACGCTAATGTGTAATGGTAGGGTGATTGTGAGATGGAATGGAGAACCAACAGTTTAACGTGCAATCCGAACCACGGTGGAGGCCTGGCACTCCCCACATTCACAAGTTGTGATTAATACACGTCTTGTCAGAGGTGAAGGAAGGGTTTGGAAATCAGATAAATCTGTGCCGGGACCGAGGATTGAACCCCGGATCCCCAGTACAGAAGTCCCTCACCTTACCCCTAGACAACCAGGTCACACTCACGATTTATTACCGAGATGGTTATTCTCGTGATAGCCTGGATTGGCGGTGACGGGGAGATTGCGGTTCGATTCCTGTTTGGGTGTATTGAGCGTGTTTTATTTCTCACGTGGTTCCCCACTCTACCTCCATGCAAAGTCGGGTACATTTCTTTGAAGATTCAACCATAAATCCCTATTACATTAATGTATGCATATATGCCAAACGGGTACTAAAGTTTCCAATTCGTGTGCAGATGTTTTGAAAGTACCCAGTTAATAACCTAATTAAAATGAGTAGGTACAGCTTGGCTTAACCCATTAAACGTTTGAACTTGACAGTGAATATTTTTCTATAATGTTTGGCTTGTTATCGTTCATTGTCTTAGAAATAATAATAAAACAATATATGTAAGAGAATACAATGAATAATGGCACTAAAACAAACCAATAAAAGGCTTAAACTCAATCATATATATTTTAAGATTAAGCAAAAACAAAAAATAAGACATGTATTGTATAACCAATGAAACAATGAACAATGAGAAATATATAACATTTAAAAACTGGTAAAAGATTTTAGGCATATTTTCTTTTCTATATTCCGCCTTTCCCTGTCGTTTTGTCTATCAAGTATTCCACTATTTGTGTTTTTATAACACATTTGATAAGAATGGTTTACTTGTGAAATTGTATTATATTTGTAAGACGGTAGGAAAGTTGGATAAAAACATTTTAAAAAGAATTAACACAATATGGCTTTTACAGTTCACACTTAACATTGCTGCCGTTGGACAAAGAGGTAATGGCTCCCTCTTGAAGAAATCGTTACCGCTAAACCCACGACCTAGGTTTCATTCCATCGGAACTTATCAGAGGAGAGTGTGAGACGCATAAGGCAACTTCCTAAAAGCGTAAACAAAAACAACAACACAAGGGCCGTGATGTAAAGTGTAAACTGTGTTCTTCTCTTCATTGTAAAAGCCATATTGTGTTTTTTTTTAATATGTTTCAATCCATCTTTCCTGTTACTTTTTCCAAATAAAATACCATTTGTAGGCCCTATCTCATAAAGCGAAAAGAGGTTTTCCTTACATTACTTGTGAAATTGTAATTTTTATTTATGTTTGTTACTTTTTATTGTTGAAAGTAATCAATTAAAAAAAGCTATAAAATAAAATTAATGAAATTATATTGGTATCTATCGAAAATAGATAATAATGTATGGAAGTGTTATTTGCATGTTTTTTAATTTGTGCGCTCACCGTATTGGTTATTTATGAGTCGACCTAATTAGTAAAATAGATTAGAAAAGGGAATAAATCAATATTAAAGTGGATACAGAATAGTAAAACTACAGTGAGAGAAACAGTTGAAAAAAACACTTTGTGCACTATACAGGGATCCATGACACCAACCTTGCCGCCAAAGGTAAGAAAAGTTACGAACGAAGCTAACGTCTGATATAGCACTATCAATATAGTCTCACCATGTGCAACCAGTCTGGTTTTACGTGATGGTACAGTCGTGGCTTAAAACCTGGCCAGGTGTACTGTGTAACTTTTTCCTTTCTTAAAATGTTCTCCCCACTCATTTAATTCGAATGAAGATACAGTTCTCATACTTCTTCCTTTCTCATCTCTAGCCATATTTGTGTGAATATTAGAATATCCCGGACAAATAGTGAAAACCAGTGAATGCATTAATAAAAAAAGAAATAATTGTGGGTATGTATGGAAGTTGAGAATGAATAGTTAAGTTTCAGTGTCCGCATGGTCTAAGGCACTTTTCTCGCAATATGCCGGTGACGGGGAGATCGGTGTTCAAATCTTGGTTGGGTGTAACGAGTTTTTTTACTACATGATTTTCCACGTCCCCCACGCAAATACAGGTACACTTAAAATTTGACCTTCCTAGTCCCTAACACAGTAACGTAGTTAATACATAAGCATTCCTAGCGGGTACGGTGACTTGGTGGTCTGGGGGTAAGGTGTCGGACATCTGTGCTGGGGTCCGCGGTTCAATCCTCGGTCCCGGCACAGATTTATCTGATTGCCAAACCATTCCTTCACCTCTGACAAGACGTGTATTAATCACAACTTGTGATTGTGTGGAATGCCAGGCATTCACCGTGGTTCGGATCCCTGTAACTGTAGGTCCTCCATTTTATCTCACAATCACCCTACCATCACACTTTAGCGTAAGAGCGTATAACCAGAACGGGTAGCAAGGCGTGGTGCTAATAATTTAAATTTAAATTTCCTTTATTATAGTGCTGGCCAACAGTCGTAAGTCCTATAACAGGCCAGCAATGAAAAGTACACACGTACATACCTTACAATACATATATTTATACAAGGAAAAATGATAGACAAAAAATGGCTAAATAATGTTATATACTGATGAATAGCTACGAGTAGTTAATAATAATATAAATAAAAAGTAACATTAAAAACAAATAACTAAATAGTAAGCAGTAACATTATGCAAAAAATAGATCAGAATATTGTAAGTTTAAATAATATAGGCATAACCTCTACATGATAAATCATTGATATGGGATGTCCTTAAATAACTCTGAGTTTAGCTTTCCTTTTATGATAAAAGTCGAATTCGACAAATCTAGAATTGGCGCTATGGATACAACGACCTATAGGGCTCATCTTATAAGAGCTATCGAGAAAAAATAATTTAGGATTACGAGAAACCCGAGAAGGGATATGAACACCTACATGATCAAGGGCAAATTTGCAAGAAATTTTGTCATTGAAAATATTAAAAACAAAAAGGGCATCACAATAAATTTTACGCGAGAAGAGAGTTTGGAGCCCTAAAAGGTTTCGAATTCTGTCATAATCATAATAAATCCGGTTACTAAAGTTTTTATCATAGCATGCAGCAACAAATTTTCTTTGAACGTTTTCTAACCTAAGAGCATCAGTTAAGGTAATGGAATTCCAAGCAACAGTAGCAAATTCTAAATTATATCTAACCAGGGTGTAATACAGACATAAAAAACAGTCAACTTTCTTAAATGATGAAGTAATAAATTTAATAAGCCCAAGTAATTTCAATGACTGGGAAATGACATGGTCAACATGATAGTGGAAATAAAGTTTGTTATCCAGGAGGACACCAAGATCATTAACACAAAGTGTACGAACTATGTTATCACTGCCCAATTTATAAGTAAAAAAGAAAGGATTAGTTTTCCTAGTAAAAGATATAGATTTGGTCTTAGGTTTATTGATAGACATTCCATTTTCCAAAGACCATTGTAAAATACCATTTACATCATTTTGTAAATCTATACAATCTGCTATTGATTTGTTTGTTTTAAATAATTTTACATAATCAACAAAGAGTAAATAACTAGACGAGTTCAAATATTTACCAATGTCATCAATAAACACATTAAAGAGAAGAGGACCTAAATTAGAACCCTGAGGTATGCCACAGGGTGCTAAAAATGTATTAGAGTTGTGTGAATCAATTTTAATAATGAATGATCTTTCATACAAATAACTGCTGAACCAATTTACATAAGAGTGAGAAAGTCAAAAATTACCAAGCTTAGAGAGAATAATATTATGCTGACATACTTACTCTGGTCAAAATAAATAGCATCAACCTTACCTTGGGTAGAGACTTGAGGGGCAACATTCCCAAGAAATTCTACTAAATTAGTGAAAGTAGATTTATTTTTTATAAAGCCATGTTGATTATCTGAAAATTTATTTTTAAGGTGGTGGAAAGTATGCTCATATATGATTTTCTCGAATACTTTGGAGAAAGTGTTTAAGAGGGAAATTGGTAATAATAATAATAATATCTAGCGGTAAGCAAGACGCGGTGCTGAAAAGAATTAGTAATAGTTATCAGTGATATTTAATACCTTTATTTAATGTAGTGTCGATCTCAGAAAGTTCTTCGCTGGGTATACAATACACTACGTTAGTCCCTGCTACTCAGCAGCGGACCAGTTCCCGGTCTGCACTGATATACCGCAAGTGTCTCCCGCGTCCTTTCTCTCTTGTTGTACGTCAACATCCCCTCCCCTTCACGGCTCAATCAATGTCCCTTAGGGGCTTGAAAACATTTTCATCCTGATGCTTCTGTCTGGAGCTCATTTAGACCAGCGCGATAACATATTGGTGATCGGATAACACAATGATGATCGGTGATTGGTGTCATCCGAGAAACAGGTGGTGTTTTCGAAAATAAACTCATTATGTTCTGAGGATTATCATCTCTTCAGCAAACAAATTAAAGAAACACAAAAAAAAACTTTATTTAGTAATTTATATTCTTTTTATCTATTTTAATTTGTCACTGCGTTAGGGATGAGGAAGATTTAATTTAAAGAGAGTGTACGTGTAATTGCGTGGAGGGAGAGTGGGAAAACCTTTAGGAGATACCACCCTTTGAAGATCCAGACCTCGATCCCCTCGTCATTGTCAGACAAATATATTTCGGGAGGGACTTATTAGAAACCACCCGAGCACCGAATCGATCTAGTTAATCAAATAAATAACTAAGCATACGGAAAGTTGGACCAGCAGTACAAGGCGTTAGACCCACTCTGTACCTGGTTAGAGCTAACTACTTGGTGACTAGACTTCGAATCCCGATGAAGTGGGCCGAATTTAAGAGCCGAAACCATGAAGCTCACTCGAAAAAACAACAGTTATCTGCCTGCATTATAATCTTTATGCATCTAAGAACTGTTGTCAATCATGGTTGTAATTCGATTCGAACGCTAACAGTTAACTCCCTACATTCGTCACCCGAGAATGCAAGAGTTCTATCTCCAAAATAGTTAAATTTGAGATATTTTGTGTTTACGTTTATTTAAAATGTATATGACTCACCTGCGGCGAAATTGAGACCGCTATATAATTACTTAAGAAGATAAAAACTCGAGTTGTCATCTAGTAACATTAGTTCTATACACAAGGTCAAACTTCAATGCCCTCTTACAAAAAAAGTGAAAAATTGATCATTGAACACTTGCAATCTCGGGTGACAACATGTTAATCTCTATGCACCTAGGAAATGTTGTCACTTGTTGTCATTCGAATGACAATAGTTCACACCCTCTGCATGTTAATTTTTTTTCATTTAAGAAGTATCATTCGAATCTCATTGACATCCTTTGCCTTACTAATTTATCTTCTTTCACATACTATAAAATGTTTATTTTTTCAATAGATTACCACATGTTCCAGGAAGAAAAGTTTATTCAAATCACTACCACCGAATTCCCCACACAGTTATGTCAGTCACTACCATGATCGAATGCCTTAGGCGCACCATCACCAAACGTTTAAGGTTTTATCTAATAGCCTACAACTTTCTAACAATGCCATATTAGCAAACAACGATCAATAATCAATCATTCCCACTGAACTAACCATGTTCATTACGGGACGACATGACCGTTTCATTGCCTCACGGATAAACAGAGCTAGGGATAGCCTACTTCGTATCGTCACAGTCAAATATGTAGATGGCAGCACAAGGAAATGTTGTTTGGAGCTACCTGAATTGCCGCTTAGAAAACACTCATTGGTAGTTAGTTATATACAGTTGAATTCTGGAATTTTGAAGTACAGACATATTATTTTGATAAAGCTTTGATAATTTTTTGTTTATTTTATCTTTTGTGGATAAATGTAGGTATAATAATATTATCACCGCATCTTACTAGCCGTTCGGGTTATACGCTTTTAAGTACTAATTACGCGAATGGATTAGGAATTGGGAAGGTTGAATTAGAGGAAGTGAACCTGCATTTGCGTGGAGGGAGAGTGGAAAACCATTTAGGAAAAAACATCTCAGTTCACCCGACAGAGAATCGAACCTCGATCTCCCCGTCCTCAGCAGTAGAGCTCAACACGACTAGCACGGTTTTTATGAATATTGAACCTCCCTTTATCTTATGTATGATTAGGTAGATTAAATGATTTAAATCACTCAGTTATTTTTAGACTTTTTTCTGTTTTAGCGTTTGGCATTACTGACCAAGAGGGTTATGACATCCAGTTCGGTCACCTGTATGTAGACTATTGACCGCTTTGGGCGCACAGGGTACAGCTATGGAAGTTGTCTACACGTAACCGCAATGAGATGATGAGATGATAATGAATATATTATTATTACCATTATTATTATCACCGTGTCTTACTACCAGTTCAGGTTATACGCACTTACGCTAATGTGTAATGGTAGGGTGATTGTGATATGAAATGGAGGACCTAAATTTTAACGTGGAATCCGAACCACGGCAGAGGCCTGGCATTCCACACATTCACAAGTTGTGATAATGAATATAGAGGTGGGGTGGGCCAGTGAAAGTCTTAAACCTAACTGTAAGCTTAATTTACTATCCCCCTGGTGACCGTTGAGATAATTTCCCGTGAAAGAAAATTACCCAAGGCACCAGCCGGGAATCGTACCCATGAACCCTATGTTTATAGCCAGGTGCCTTGACCACTACACTACGGGGTAGGAGATTTGTTTAGACATAAGGGTAGGTAACAAAACGAGGGATATGAAAACTTTTCAATACTTTAGTTGCGGTATAATTAAGTGTATCACATTAGAATCAAAGGATATATAAGTGAAATTTTATAATTAATAATATAGATATTTTCTGACAAAATCTTTCTTTTCTTTTTAGATTTTGTTTCACCATAAACATTAATACAAATTAACCCACCTCGGTGGCGTAGTTGGCTAACGCGCTTGTCGTGTTGAGCTCTATTGCTGAGGACGGGGAGATCGAGGTTCGAATCTCGGTCGGGTGAACTGGGGGTGGTTTTTCCTAAATGGTTTTCCACTCTCCCTCCACGCAAATGCGGGTTCACTTCCTCTAATTCAACCTTCCCAATTCCTAATCCATTAGAGTAATTAGTACTTAAAGCGTATAACCCGAACGGGTAGTAAGACGCGGTGCTAAATAGTAATATTATTATTATTATTAATAATAAAAAATAACCTTAAATAAAATTGATTCTGAAAACTTCTACTTATAAAAGATAATAACAACCCCACCCCTTCCTCGAAAAAAAAAGCCTTACACAATTTAAGGACCTCCACCATAGAAGGGCTGTCAATATGTGTATCTTATTCCTTACGGCTAGTAGGTGATGATGATTTTATTGAATTTTCTCGCCCCAACCCACTGTGTTTCACATTGTATTAGAGGGTCGATATTAATGAAAAATGCATGTTTTTGTTTATACTAGTAAGGGCCCACTTCAAGATCCCTCTGGGGTTGGTGTGGGCAGATGCATCACGGTTGGATATGTGTCTTGTACAACGTAATATGGATGTTTTTTTAATTGTTGAATAAATATTCTTAAAATTGAACTGATGTCAACATTAATATATTCCATTCACGTTAGGAATTACTCTCTGGAAGGTCTTTTTTCCTACCAATATCCTACTATATAGTAGATTTATGGTAGGGAAAAAGACCTTTAAGAAGTCAATTCCTACCGTGAATGGAATATATTTGTACTATTTTAATTATATTTGATTAATATTATTCCTCTATAAATTACATCGTTGCTCATTTTAATGAAGGCGCTTGGGCTTGTAGTAAACAGAATTACATGTAATAGGAAGGTCCGGGTTTGAATCTCGGCTGAGTTTTCTAAGGGGAGTTTTCCACATATGATTTATCACAAATTTTATCATTTCCTTTTCATGCTCGACATAATTACCTAGCTGATTTCTTTATCATAGATTAAATCCTTAAGTGGCCTTGGAATTTATATGCATAAAATATTTTACCAACATTTTGAGGATCTAACAATATGGGCGTGAAATCTTTTTTTTACCACCGCGTATTACTACCCGTTAGGGCTAAACGCATATGTACGAATTACGCTAATGTAATAATGATGAATAAGATTGAATTTAGAGGAAGTGTAGGAAGAAGGGGAAACCATTTAATATAAACCACCCTCAATAGATCCAACCTAATTTGAACCAAGGAGTCAAACAGATACAAAACTCACAATCAAAATTATAAGTTATTTTCAAGTAACCAGAACAGTAACCTTAAAAATAAATTTCTTAATAACCACTTACGGAATTGGAATCGATATATATATTTCATAATAGTTCTTATTGGTTCTTAAAGGTTCTTCAAATTATTTTTTATATTTGCATTTTATTCCATTATTTCTTTAACTTGATTTCTCCTTTTATCAGGATTTTTTCCCCAAGTTATGAAGTACTTAAAATAACCGGAACCCGAAGCGGAACTTAATTAAGAACCAAAAATAACAGATACTTATATTTGTCTCCTAACGAAACCAGTAACGGAACCTTAAAATGTTTGATTATGGGACTTATAAGAACCATAACAGATACATGTTTTTGTTTGACTCCCTGGTTTGAGTCCCATCATCGGCACTTTAGTCCAATTTGAGAGTGGTGCCTTAGAGGGCTTAGACCATAAGGTCAGTGAAGCGGGTGTCTGTTGCACTGTTCATATGTGATATTATTCTTATTTTTCTCCAAAACTAACATAAATTAAGTAGAAATAACACACAATTATGCACTCTTTAGTAACCATTCCTGTAATCATTGCAAACATTAAGTTAATGAACTTATGCAAACTTACGGTTAATACCAAATTTATTTTATCGATGCACGTAATTAAGATTGGCCTGTTATGTTAATAATGAATGCTATGACGTCACACATACACGATGCCTTAAATGTGTGTGCTCACAGAATTTAAGTAATTCTAATTAAGATTGTTGTAAAAGTTCGGTAATGATGTCTTGTTTCCACAAAATTATATCACTTATCAACCAGCAAAGTAAAATGTTTTTGTGTAAATTTTAAATGTTACACAATTAACTCATTGAAATATTAACCTTGACAACTTGTGAAAGATCATCAAAATGTTGGTCCCATATTTTACTGTGTTTTGATTTAATAAAATTCGTTTAAGCATAAGCTATCGTTTTATTATATATGTATGCGTGTCTGGGTTACATTACTCGTAGCCAGTTTTTGAGAAGGTTAGCCGGTACAAAATTACCGCTGTCCAACAAACTCCCGAAAGTACTAATCATACATCCTTTTCATTGAGGCTTTTTCTATACCCCGATGATATGAGATGATGTTGATAGTGAGTATGAAGGTGGATAACCAGTGGAAACCCTAGACTCGCAGCCAGGTGCAGTGACCACTACACCACGGGTTCGGTTATAGTTTAGGTTAATTTTTTAGTTGGTTCAATCCTCGGTCCCGGTACAGATTTATCTGATTGCCAAACCTTTTCTTCACCTCTGACAAGACGTGTATTAATCACAACTTGTGAATGTGGGGAATGACAGGCCTCCACCGTGGTTCGGATTCCACGTTAAACTGTAGGTCCTCCATTTCATCTCACAAGCACCCTACCATTACACATTAGCGTAAGTGCGTATAACCCGAACGGGTAGTAAGACGCAGTGCTAACAATAATTTTTTAGTTTTCAACGCGTCTGGAAGAATATCAAGCCCACATCGTTGAGCATGCAGGCTAAGGCATCATCAATCTCGTCTAATCTGATTTACCCGTGACGGTAAGGTCGGGACCAGAATTCTGG
>CABFVX010000156.1:52054-78545 GCA_902151425.1 Timema shepardi | reverse complement strand
CCCCCCCCCCCCCCCCTCAGTCTGGTAAAATGCTCTCCTTCCACGCAAATTCGAGTAGTCTACATTCACGCCTACTATAAAATTCTACAGTTCTTCTACCTATACCATTGGGGAAAACCCGGACAGGTAGTAAGTTAAAATGTACCCAAAGGATACTTTTGCCAAACATTAAATATTGAATTACAGGTTTTACTTTTTAAGGATCCTTGTTTAGACTTATTTTTGTATCTAATCATTTCTTTAAGCATTGCCAATTTTGCCTACAAGCTTACTGTACATACTGCACGACTTAAATCAAAGAAAGTTACTTCATCAAAATGTTCATGGCTTCATCGATTTATTTTGATACGTATTTATTTCAAAATAAATGGATATGGCTCAAGTAGGTCTTTATTCTGCCTATAGGATGTTTTAAGCTTGCACAATTTGATCACCCTTTTATATATCATACTATTTAACCCTCTTCTTATGTCTATCCAAATATAACATATAAGCTGATTTTAGTAGGAGGATCAGTATCTGGTAGTTACTAAAACCATTTTAATATATTCATACATCAAGTCATGTTATATGCAGATACCACGTTTGATAGATATTATCCACATCTATAAAATAAAACAATTAATACGGTAAAATGTTATCAATGTAGGTTGCAAATAAAAATATATTATTCTTACTGTGTAGTCACATTAGCATCTTATTAACATTTCTAATGTTTAAATATTGAAATATAAATTAATTAAATTTTCAGTTGTTTCTCTATAATGGTCGGACTTCTTAACTAAAATCTCCATTGCCGTCATATAAGAGTACACTATTTTGACTATAAATTATTATAATGCCTATATATTTTTAATCCCTGAGCCTTATTACCTGTTCAGGCTATAGGTATTTAGTGATAATTAAACTAATGGGGTAGAGATGAGGAAGGCATCATTCCAGAGTAGGTCTATTCGCATTTGCATGGAAGAAGAGTGGGAAACTGTTTAGGGGAAAACGTCTTCAGTAGGCCCAACTGGGATTCGAACCCCCAGCTCCCCATCTTCAGCAGGTTAGTCTAACATAAGAGTGTCGCCTTATACCATTCAGCCACTAAAGTATATATAATGCCTATACCGAATAATTTATTATAAATATGTTAAAAAAACTACATACATTTTTCAAAACGTATTAATTTCAATTGTAACGTCATTTTATCTAAAAAATTGAATCTGTTATGGGCCTTTTCAACAAATTTCCTCTCTAAATCAGCCATTTATTTTGAGAATTTGGGAGTTTAAGATTTGTTTTTGTGTCTTTGAATAAGGTATTTGTTTATATATTTACTATATTTTAAATTAATATTTATATCAATCATGAAAAAAATATAATAATACCAAAAAAGGTTCAAGAATTTTACAAAACATATATGTAACTGTGCCACAGATTAAAAATAAAGAATTTTTTAATACGACGTTTTTGTGCACTTCAAAAAAGTTAAGTTTAGATAATAGGTATATTTCCTTCAAATTTTATATTAATCAATATTTACAGACCGCCTCTCTGATCTAGTGGTACTAGTTCTTGGCCACACACCCTAAGGTTCCAAGCTCGTTCCTTGGTGCTTCCACTTATTTATATGTGAATTAGTGGGTCTGAACGGGGTCAAACTCGGCCTCATGAGGACAAATGAGGATCATATTTAGTAAATATGTAGCAGCTCTGGTCTAGAAAACTGAGATCAATGGCCGGAGGTTTTGTTGTGCCTACCATATGACACCTTTTAGCTGCAGAGATTGGCACTATCTTCGCAAGCAAACGGTGGCAGTTTGGTCAGTTATATTTCCATAATAATATTATAAACACATTATCGTAAGTAATAAAGACCCTCATCAGTGAAAGCGCGGACTAGGGATAGCTGATGACGTAGAGGTCAGTGTTCGAAAAATGGCTTGGTGGACTGAAGTTATTTTTTTCCTAAATGGTTTCCCCCTACCCTCCACGAAAATATAGTACGTTTCCTATAAATTTTATATTTTCCATCCCTACCTCTTTATCTTAATTAAATGCATACTGTCTTGACAGTTAGTAAGGGAAAATACCTTGATGTTTAGACGCAGACGAACTAGTGTGAACGAGTGATAGAATGTAATTTATTTAATAAGTAACTCATTTTTTACATTTATTGAAGTTACTAAAACAACTGGAGTGTATTTAAACACCAATTCGTATGACCTACTAATGTCAATTTTGGTAGCTAATATCAATACTAATTAACTAATAAAGTAAAATAATCGTGATGTCAAATTTAAAAAAAAGAGTTTTGTTTCTAAGTTCCTTCCAAACAGAATCCTACTAAAGATGATAAAGCTACACCATGTTTTAGAAACACACAAAAAAAGACCTATTACTCATACGGCTAAGGCAGCCGCCTAGCGGAGCCACGCGACGCATTTTGCGGACGTCCATAAATTCTGTGTTTTTAAAAAAAATGGTTTGTTACAATAAAATACGGCTTAGGCTAAAATGGGGTAGAAATATATCAACCATGTCCTTACAGGGTTAAAACGCTTACATTTTAAATCATAAACATGTTTTTAAATATCAATATGGGGAAAAAGCTCATTTTAAATTAAGTTTCACAACAAGTTTCACAGCTCTGAGATCAAAGTAATTGGTTAGAAACAGATAAATCTCTCCTCAATCAAATATGTTATTTTATTAAATAATATAACAAAAAAAATCCTAAGATAATTGAGGATGGTTTTAGTAGTTTTGAAGCTTCGGAACTTCCATAACTAAAATAATTGTTTAATTGTGAAGATATTTCCTTTCAAGTAGGCAGCGATTTTGTGTTGAGACTATCTTATACGTAGTATTGTCCACTGGCTTCACACTTCTCGTTCATTGAGCCATTTAGTGATAGGCTGATAGTTGCGACCCAACCAACCGACGTTGAACTTGACCATCTCGTTAGCCTGCTGCACGGAGCGGCTCTCGGTCCTCAGGGTGTCCAGACGTTCGTTCTGGAAGTCCTCCAACTGGAAAGATTGGAACAACTCGGTCAAATATGGTGGGAATCGAGCATAAAGATCTTTGATCTAATTGGTAATTGTATCAGATAGATAATAATATTTAGCACCGCGTCTTACTACCCGTTCGGGTTATACGCTTTAAGTACTAATTGCTCTAATGGATTAGGAATTGGGGAGTTGAATTAGAGGAAGTGAACCCGCATTTGCGTGTAGGGATAGTGGAAAACCATTTAGGAAACACCACCTCCCCTCCCCAATTCACCCGACCGAGATTCGAACCTCGATCTCCCCATCCTCAGCAGTCGAGCTCAACACGACTAGCGCGTTAGCCAACTACGCTACCGAGGCGGGTGTATCAGATAGAGAAAGTATACTCCATTCACGGTAGGAATTACTCTCTGAAAGGTCTTTTTTCCTACCAATATCCTACTATATAATAGATTTCTGGTAGGGAAAAGGCCTTTCAGAAAACAATTCCTAAGGTGAACGTACTTATGAGAGCAACAATTTTTTACTTTTGAGATTATGACGGAGGAGCTTGATGTCTTGTTTTTCCCACAAACACAAAAACGTGGGACTTATAATTTTGTCTGTTAGTCCCTGTGGCTACAATCGAAACGTTTTGATGTATTTTGTCCCAACTTTATATGTATATGTTCTATATTAATATCTCGAGGCCATGTAGGGATTTTTATTCTAGCTCTAAGACTAAGGGTAATTTAGTGATGGAAATTTTTGAAAAATGTTTATTAATTTAAAAAAAATTGCATTTAGCCATTTTGTTCAAATTGTATATCTGGTGAGTATTTTAAATGATAGATAGTATTATGCATTTATTTTATTTGGAGGAAAATTGATTTGAGGTTTTTTAAATGATAATTTATTTTTGAAAATTTTAACTTTTTTTGGAAAAAAGCTTTAGCAATTTTGTTTAAAATGGGTATCTGGGGAGTTTTTTTTACATTGTAAATAATAATTTACACTTGTTTTTTTGGAAAAATTTGAGTTTTTTTAAAAATAAATAATAATGTAAGTTTTGGTCGTAGACTGCCATTTATTTATTGATACTATCAACAGATTTTTATTTAGAAAGCTTCATGTAAAATGAAATGAGGGCTGGGGTAAAGGGGGAATATTTGAGTAATAAATGAACTAGATAATCCTTTACTGGTATCTCACATCAGTGGGTATGTGGATTAAGATGTCATTATCATCTGGTTGAGCTTACTGCTTATGAGAAAGCGAGGGTTCGAATCTCTGTTTAATGTATTCAAGGTGGTTTTTATTATATATTTTCTCACTCAGTCATCACGTAAGTATGGATGCATTTCCTATCAATTATATTACCCTACTCATTTAAGATACGCCATCATAGTATATGATGGTATGCCAGATTGTAGTCAGACTCAATCAAAAAACATAATTAGTTGTGACTTAAAGGGACTTTATATAATATGTCCTGGGAATTAAGCTAACAAAAAGTTCGTAAATTTAAAAATAAATTAAATATACAAACTTCACCTATTTGTTAAATATTGCTTTAACCATTTTATTCACATAATTTGAAAAGGAGTTCTAGTTTGAAAACATAAGATAATCGATCATATCTGTTTGTAAGATTTTGTTATTGAAACTACAGTAGTAGTAAATTATATTATATAATACAACTTTTATTCACATCATTCGATACTTGCTTAGTTTCACACATGATAAGTATTAAGTAACAATAGATTTATGCTTGAAATAGTTCTAATTCTAATTACTCAATAAATATCATTAAACAATGTGCAATAAAAATATATAAAAACTTGCTTTAATCTAAATAACCTTTTAAAAATGTGAAACCCGCTTCGGTGGCCTCATGGTCTAAGGCACTACTCTCACAGTAGACTAGACCACCGATGACGGGGATATCGAGGTTTGAATCTCGGTTGGGTGCACTGAGGGTGGTTTTTACTAAATTGTTTTCCATGCTCCCCCACGCAAATGTGGGTACACCTCCTCTAAATATAAATTTCCTCATCCTTAAAACCATTAGGGTAATTAGTATATAACCGTAGAGCCCGAACGGGTGGTCAGACGCGTTGCTAATAAAAAAGAAGTGAAAATATTATTATTATTATTATTATTATTATTATTATTATTATTATTATTATTATTATTAGCACCACGTTTTACCATCTGTTCGAGTTATACGCACTTACGCTAATGTGCAATGGTAGGGTGATTGTGAGATGAAATGGAGGACCTACAGTTTAACGTGGAATCCTAACCACGGTAGAAGCCTGGCATTCCACACATTCACAAGTTATAATTAATACACGTCTTGTCAGGTGAAGGAAGGGTTTGGCAATCAGATAAATCTGTGCCGGGACCGAGGATTGAACCCCAGACTCCCAACACAGTAGTCTGACACCTTACCCCTAGACTACCAGGTTACTCTAATAATCTTATTATACCCTTCCTGAAAATATGGTTCTTTCGACAGTTCCATTAATAGTTATGATTATATTTCGCTCAAAGTTTCTAATGAAAATTATTTCACAAATACGTACCTCTTTTAAATGTGTAGGCGTGTTCATTCTTGAAGCAAGAACTTCGAGAAGTTTGGGAACATGGAAAGGATCGGATCCAGCACTAAAAGGAAAAAAAAAAATTAATCAAGAATTTAAAAAAATTCAAGACCAACTCCCACCTAACTCGTACCTAAAGGCTTGTACAAAAATTAAAGTGACCATTGAGTTACTCGTATCCATAAGTATTTAAAATCTCAGGAAGATTTACATTTGCTGAGATATGAACCAACTCTCTATTTAAAAAATATATAATTTTTAGTAAGGAACGTTTTTATAAGCTGAGTCAAGAAAATGTAATTCAATTTCTATATATAATTGAAAAAAAGTTAATATGAGCTATGCACACTGTAAAACGAAGAAAACATCTTTTGGGATATTATTGAATACTAGATTACATAATTATGAAATTACAAACAAGGCAATGTAAAAGTTTGAAAAAATATGTAAATTGTTTTCTATATTGCACATTATACGACACTCATATTTTTTTATTTTTTTCCATTAAATTAGGAGCTTAATCATATTTTCTTGATTTAATTTACCATTTATCTAAGAAATGCCATTTTTGTTAATTGTCTTGAGGCATAAATTATCAACGCCATGAACCAATGTTGATTCTGTAAATAAATTTTACATTTTTCTTATGGTTCAACAGGTTTTAACATTCAAGTAAGGCCCACATTGGTGGGCATGCGGGCCAAGGTGACATATAAACATATGGTTTGTTGGTGATTGGGTGTTCATGATTCGAAACCCTAATGGATGTTCTAAAGGCGGATTTTAGTAGATAGTTTTAAACCATCTCTCTATGCAACTGAGGATACATTTAATATAAAGTTCTGTAGTCCTCATACACATTAGTACAAATATTCAGATAGTATGGACGGGTATTAAAACGGGACTCACCAAAAACAGATAAAAACTATTAGCTTAAATTATATCAACTTGGTCAGTTCTACAAACCAGATTAATTAATGGTCTTACTATTCATATAAAAAGAATCACAGCTGGCTTGATCAGTAGCGTGCAGTGGTTTAGAACTCCCTCAGTAGATTTCAATAACTGGTAGCCCGAATGTAACTTAAAGATGATACATTACGGGAAAAATAACAATATATATATATATATGTATTTTAAATTTAAATACTGTTTCCAGCCTATGGCCTGGGTAAGTTTCTTATTCAAGCCATATATTTTCCACTATCAGCTTGCTAGGCCTATCGTGGCTTCATATACCTTATAAGCTTCTTAAAACAAGGACAGACACAACATCCAGCCCCCGGCCTTTAATTAACCACTGTGAAATTGTAAACCCATATTTCACCAACTATACATTTTTTTTGCCTCACCGGGACTCGAACCCGCGACCTTCAGCTCAATAAACAGACACGCTACCGACTGAGCTAAAGTGTCGTACAATAAAACTTTAATCTCTTTCACAAATAAAGACTAAGCTTGTGTGCCAGTGGAAAATTTAAAGATCGTTAAGTCATTGTATTGGTTTTTTTTTTCAAGGACTATTTTGATATTCACTGTCTAGACTAAGGTACAGTCAGATTGCCTTATATAGGACCTTATAGAATACATAAACATACTATATTTTAAAGACCACGTCTTACTACTTGTTCAGGTTACACACATACATGATACAAATTACTATAATGGGGTGGGATGAGGAGGGAAGCATTTTAGAAGTATTATTATTACTAGCAACCCGTCTTACTACCTGTTCGGGTTATACACACTTACGCTAATGTGTAATGGTAGGGTGATTGTGAGATGAAATGAAGGACCTACAGTTTAACGTGGAATCTGAACCATGGTGGAGGCCTGGCATTCCCCACATTCACAAGCTGTGATCAATACACTTCTTGCCAGAGGTGAAGGAAGGGTTTGGCAATCAGATAAATCTGTGCTTGGACCGAGGCTTGAACCCCGCACTACCAGCACAGAAGTCTGACACCTTACCCCTAGACCACCAGGTCACCCATTTTAGAAGTAATCTACCTAAAATTAAGTAGTAGGAGAGTGGTATACCCATTATAAAAAACATCTGATTATACCCAACAGGGATTCGCGCCCCTGTTTCCCTGTCATCTGCAGGCCAGTCTAACACAAGTGTGACGTTTAGACCATTCAGCCACTGAAGCCGGTGATAAAATAATAAGTGCATATTAACAGAAATATATTACTTGTATTAACTCTTAAGGCTGTAAAAATTAAAACCCACATTAATAAAGCGAAATTTACATAATCCTCAGCTTAGTGCACGAATATAAGAGGATATACTCAGTAAAGATTTGACCTCTCAGAAAAAGTTCTTCCTGAAATTCTATAGTAAAATTTTGGTATAAGAGATCTTTCAGAAAACAATTATTTTTTTGCAGTTAACAATGATAATAGGCCTATTTTACTTTGTCATTTGTACTATTTTAAAACGTGACGTTTGCATTTCACATGACTTTACGTATATATATTTATATAAAAATTGCTTAAATACATTTTATAACTTTGAAAAAAAAATCCTATTCAAATCGAACCGTACAAATGTGTTTGCCTGTCTAGCTCTCAGATTATATAAAAAAAAGTTTCAAAATAGTTCATTATAAGATGGGCAACATTAGAGGGTCGCAATTTTAATAACCTAAAACTGCGACTACACTCTGTTTACCCTTTAAGGTAGCAACCTACCTTAGCCGATTACAGTATGATCCTACCTTATAAGCCTCATCATAGTGCAAACTGTTAAGGTAAGCTTACTACCTTTCAGGGTAAACAGAAGGTACATATTTAACTCACTAGATGAAGATGTCTTGTGTTTTTTCTTTAAGAAATGCTTTAGCAATGTCATGTCCTTCGTCTCTTCTTGCCACAGCTTTGAACAAAACAGTGCTGTCCTCCTTACGTATAGATCCTCGTTGGATGGACCAATTTAACAGCCTGCACAAAACAATGAGAATAGAAGCTGTAATAAGGCATGGGCGCTGATTGATTAATCAAAAACCAAACGGCGTTATCTTCATTACATACACAGCTTTGTTAGACATACCATTTTAGCTAATTGTGCTGGTTTCTTTCTTCCAGTGAACAAGATAGTTAAGTACATTTCGCTCACCATGAAAGATAGTAGAACTACCTTGACATACCACACTTTGGCCCAATCATATATCAACGTAAACGGAGTAAGCATGTTAAATTATCCCATAATACTAATCTTATGCACTCCCTTTTGTCCTCAAATAACGGTGCGAACTCACGTTTTGAGCTTGGAGGCATCCCTGCTGCAAGCCATAGCTGACAAGAGACGAGATGTCTCCCCGGAGAAGTTGGAACGCTCGTATCTATTCCTCAGGAACCTCCACTCGACCTCTCCCCCATTTTCTACAGCCGTGCAATACACTAAGGACCGTAGATCTCCAGGGATACTGCGAGAAGAAGATAAAGATTACTTAGAAAGGATCAGCTTGGGTTTCAGATAGGATACCATATTTTTTAAGGTGGCTGTCTAGATAGATGAGATAGTGCCAATCGGATGTTGCGCTTAAATTAAATAATGCAAGGTCCTGCTAATCCGAACCTGCGCTAGTCCGGAAGACGTGGTGATCCGAACCTCTCGTAGTTTTGTTCCCTCCAACTCCATTCAAGGCCACAATTGTGTTTGTTCTCTATCTCACAGAAATTACTGGCTGTTGACTTTTTTTTATTGCTAGTATGCTTGTGTTTTTTCGTGAATTTATTGCTCAATATGATTGAATAAAATAAAACAGAGCGCACTAAGTTTAAAACCGAAATGTGTGATTTTAGACAGATTTGAGAAAGGCTAAGCATTAATAAAAATAGCTTCGTAGTGTAATGGAGGTACACATGCCATCTTTTATAATAATAAAAACTCTGCAAAGATACGATAATTTGTTTCAAAGTCAAATTAAGAAGAAATTAGATAATAAATCTACATACACATTAACTCTAAGTCATCAGGAACTAGAAAGTTTGCTGCCACACTTACAAAGGTACGCCACCTATTCCGATCTTGAGCTAGTTCTATCCAGTCCACCTTATTACACCCTATCCCTATCTTGAGCTAGTTCTATCCAGTCCACCTCATTACACTCTATCTCTTTCAAGTTCAGTCTAGTGTTATCTTCCCATCTGCGCCTAGGTCTTTGAAATGGTCTATTCCCATTAGGTCTACCAGTAAGTACCCTGATATAGGTTCTAGAATCTTCCATTTGCACTGCATGCACTGCCCACCATAATCTACGAGACCTTATTACTCTAACAATGTCTTGTGATGAGTACGCAGTATGTAACTCATCATTAGATAACTTCCCCCACTGTCCAATAGCTTAATACCTTTATGGACTAATTATCTTTCTAAGCACCTTGTTTTTGAAAATCCTAAATTTTGTTATATTTACATTTAAGTGTAAATGAACTAATAATTATGTTTTTTTTTGTTCATCCTTTAATAATCCGAAAGTCCTTGACCATTTTTGGTTAGAATTAGCAAGACCCTGTTGTATTGGTACATCTTTTAACAGTGAACATGTTTTGTATTTACTGGAATTAATACAAAAATATTTTCTATGACATTTTACACACACAGATTCGTAAACATAGTTTAAAACATTCCAACCTGAAAAAAACAAGTAAAAAACACACATACCACACCTAAACACAACCAGTTTATGGTGCACTAGGTCAGGATTGAACTCTTGATTTGCGGAAAAAAGTTGTCCTGACCCACTCGAATGACACCGTTAATTACCTCGTTTAGAGGAGCGTGTCATCTTGACATTCTAGAAGCTATACAGCCTCATTCCATCTGAATCCCGATTCAAGGCATTTTTGATACAGCTTCTGACTACCTAGTTAATAATACCGTTGCTGTACTCACGGGTTATCCTTATCCGGGTCTCCCTCCACCATCCAACTCCCGAACTTTTCGACGGCCTCTTTGATGCACGGGCCGTGGCCTGCGCTGCAAGCCCAACGCGAGATCTGACGACGTTGGAGGGTCTCCAGTAGGGTCTCGCCCTTTTGGGATTCCAGCCCTAGCTTGTCGAACTGAGGGGCTACGAGTCTACGGAGAAAATTCTGTTGACAAAAAAATAAGTTTCGTAAAATGTAGTACCATAAACGAATAGACATAGAATGTACTCTTTTTCTCGCCAAGTTCTAATATCCGTTTGGGCTATACTCACTTTATCGACCTAATAGAATATGAGGAAGGTAGATTTTAAAGTAAATGTATCCGAGTTTACATAGAGGAAGAGTGAGAAACCGTTTATAAAAAAAATTATCCTAGGTACACCCAGAAGGGACTCGAAACCGTACCTACCCATCACCAGCAAGCCAAACTAAATTAATTCGACATTTAGTCCACATATCCACAACCCCACTAGCGCCGGTGCTTGAAATCTATTTAACTAAAAGTCTTGAGCTCAGCTCCATGAATTTTAAAAAACGCGAATAAATACATTATCTGCTTCAGTAGTGGCATGGTCTATGGAGTCACTCTCATGTTAAACTAGACTGCCAATGACAGAGAGATCGTGGTTTGAACCCTGATCGAGTGTAACAAGATGGGTTTACAAGCAAATGTAGGTACACTTCCTGTAAATTCAATCTTCCTCATCCTTAACTCATCAACGTAATAAGTACATATGCGTATAACTTGAACAGAAAGTAAGACACGATGCTAAAAAAAATTATCGAAGTCACTCTTCACAATAAAATTTCTCGATCTCCTCCAAGGGTATATATTATATTAGTTATACCTTCCTCGTACCAACCCAAATTGTTTAAAAAAAATGTGGATAGCCCTTACTAAGGGAAAGTTGCTTTGAGGGGGAAAATAATGACTGGAGAATATAATTTTATTCAAGGGGTAAGGATGATGAGGTTTTATTTCAAAGTTATGCACGTGCACCCAATTCGGTTTTGAGAAGGAATGGGGAAATTATCACATCACTGACACACTAGTCTATTGCGAACAAGACGTTTTGGATTGTGTGATCACTGGCGCGGTGCGGATACACCTTAGCAGGAATATAAACACTAGGCTTTTTTTAAATTAAACTATTTTGAGCCATTTATTTTGGAACAGCGTCTTACAGCTCACACGCACATGTACTAACTACGCTAATATGTTTGGTATAATTAAGGTTGAATTTAGACGAACTGTACCCGCATTTACTTGGATGAAAAGAGAGTTAGGGGAATAACCGTTTAAGGAAAACCAACCACCCTCAATACAATGTACCGTGTTGCGAACCCCAATCTTCTCGTCATATGTGTTCAAGTCTATTGATTGAGTAACGTATTATAACATGAGACCACGGGGTATAAACTCAGAAATAACGTTTACCTTAAATTTATCGCCTGAATCCGTGCCCCTGATCATTCTGCTGATGTAGCCAAGGTTACTCAGGGCAGCCTTCCACGGCAAGTAATGGTTCTCCCTGTACAAATAGTTGGTGATATCCAAGGCGATAGGATAATCGAGCTGTCCCGCCCGGGCAAAGTCCAGGACGTCATCCAGTAGATGAGCGCGGTTTATAAAGTGGATCTTGTAGAAGGATGGGCTGTCCAAGAACTGAGCAATTAGCTGCCAGTTCTTCTCGTCATATTTTATTCTATAGAGACCTTAGGAGGAGAACAACCTATTAAAAAGATTCTCTCATCCTAAAAAAAACTCTATCCACGTATTTATATTAATGAACTAGGAATGAGTAAGCTAGAACCAATGGAGGATGTACTACTATTTTCGAGGAGATAGAGTGGGAAACTATTTAGTAAAAAATCATTAATACACCCAACCTAGATTCGAACCCCAATTTCATCATCCTCATCAACCCCATCTGCTCCGGCGAAAGTGAAGCCATAGATCATGCGATTGCCAAAGTTATTACATTTCGAATCTATTTCCAAAGTGGAACCAATATAGTTCCTTTACTATAATCTCAGCCTTATTTAGCAAGTAAGAACGGAACCACAATCTAAATTATATAAGTTTTTTTTTGTTAATAGGTTTAAAAGTTACTAAAACAATTTTATTTTATGTCAAGCTATGTGATCTTTGGTGGTAAGTTTTAATACATCGTGTTAAAATTAAATCTTGACATCTTCTGCTGAGATAACTTCACCACAAGAAAAAAATAAAACGGGTTATAGCCTTGACCAAGTTTGTTGTAGATTATGCAGTGAAAAATCTCCCACATCACCAAAAATAAAAATAGTGCACTATATCTCACTGGAAGCCTTCAGGTTAAACATGACCCATTTGTCATCTCCGGGCATCTCATCCAAGGTGGTGTATTCTTGGCTGGGGTCAAGCCATCTCTTGGGAGATGTCGCGTCAAAATCTAGCTCCTCTTCGGAGGTGAATGTCAAAGGGATCCACCAGGAGGTACTGTTAATGTCACCCGATTTTGTCCGGCCCTCCACGTCTTCTTTGGGCCTCAGGAATCTGGTCTAGGAATACAACAGGGATAAAAACAACCTTTTTTAGAGAGCAAAATATATTATAAAAGCCATAAATAGTCCAATTTTTTATAGGAAGGGCCTTATCTGACATCTAGAGACGTTATTAGAACTAGTTTTACGTATTTATACATCACACGACTTGACCTGTGACTATTCGAAAGTGGATCTAGTAACTTTTATAGCTGTCGAATAAGGTTTTTCCTATTAAAATTAGGTTGCATACCTTAACTTCATACCACAGATTGTCCATTTAATGGATACAAATATACACTTGACAGCTGTTCAACACAACATAGCTCCTTTTCTTACCTATATACCACACTCCATCCCATTTAATGCACATGGAAAGATGAAGGAATAAGATTAGCCATATCTTGACTAACACGTTCACAAAAAATAGAAAGCAGAATATCCTTCATTGGTGCACCAAGCTACAGGCTATCCGCAACACAATATGTTTATATACACTATTGAGATTACATCTCAGCCTAGTCCAACCCTATATTTAAGGGTAGTTTACTGAAGGGGAAAAAGAGAAAAAAAATGATTTTCTCAAAATTTGTTATAACGATTTTGATTTGATTTTATATTTAGACACGGTTTATCATTATAAACAAGATAGCAACTCTCATTTACTCATTAAAATAACTTTGAGACTACTCTACTTGGGGAAAAATTTCCAATTGTCATAATTTATTTGCAGCTATTCCTAAACTAATTTCAAATAACCTTTTAGGGGACCTTAAGAAACCCTCAGATACAAAGTTTTAACCAAACTTGTATAATAGTTTTGGCTCTAGCCCAAGGTACTGTACATATAAACAGATGGCATTGTGAAAACAACTTTTTTTTGAAGGTCACGAAAAGTCGACATTTATCAAAATTTTGAGTATAAATTTTTGACGACACAAGACATTCTCTCCTAGGTGTCGAGAAAAAGTAATAATTTATGTCACATATATAAAAAAACGCTGCCATCCTGAATTAAATTCGGCATTTTAAGGCAAACCATTTTCTTAGCACTTCGTCTTCCAACCTGTTCAGGTTGTACACATTTTATGTACTACGTACTAATTACACTAATGAGTTAGGGATGAGGAAGGAAACATTTAAGAGGAAGTGTGGGCCCTACCTAAATTTGTGTGGAGAGAAAGTGGAAAACCATCCTCAGTACACCCGACCAGGATTGTAACCCCGATCTCCGTGTCATCTGCAGTCTAGTCTAATAATAATAATAATAATAATAATAATAATAATAATAATAATAATAATATTTAGCACCGCGTCTTACCACCCATTCGGGTTATACGCTTTAAGTACTAATTACTATAATGGATTAGGACTCGGAAAGGTTGGATTAGAGGAAGTGAACCCGCATTTGCGTGGAGGTAGAGTGGAAAACCATTTAGGAAAAACCGCCCCCAGTTCACCCGACCGAGATTTGATTCGAACCTCGATCTCCCCGTCCTCAGCAGTCGAGCTCAACACGACAAGCGCGTTAGCCAACTACGCCACCGAGGCGGGTCAGTCTAGTCTAACACGAGAGTGATGCCTTAGACCATGCGGCCACCTAAACGGGTTACTCTACTGGTCTGTCAACCCAGTAGTGTTAATATTAGGATAACCCAGAAGACGTGGTACGCAAAATAAAAAATTGGATACAATGGTTTACAAATAAGGGAATCGCTGACCCCGATACCTGCGTAATTTGTGCAGTCCCGTCGCTGTAGTTCCTCGTCACCGTTATGACGGGATATCCTGTCTCTCTAGTCCACGACCTCATGACGTCACTAAGCTGCATGTCGTCAGGGAGAGCACCATCTTCGTGGGCTTGCGCCGTGAGGTGTTCCCACAGTTCATCCTGGCTGGGGTTCGAGAACTGGTGATACTTCAAGTAACGGGTACAGCCCTTCTTGAAGGTGGATTCACCTAGCGTGTGGTTGAGCATGCGCAGAATGTAGTAACCTGAAAAAACATTCGATAGGATAAAGCGGGGATTTCACGACCCGATTTAGGGTACTCTAAATCGGGCCCGATCGCCGTCGGCCCTGAAATCCGATGGTGAAATGTGTGCTCCTGGTCACGTTTTTGGGAGGCGACCAGGTAGGGAGGTCGGGAGAGATTTCCAACCGATTTAGGGAGGAAGAGTGGGGGTAGACCAGGCCCCCACCGCTTCTCCTGGTGAACGGGACGTGAAATGCTCCACCAGGCGAATCGCTCTGTCCGTAGTGTGGATCTAGATTGAGCACACGTGTTCGAACCTCGCGTTTTTTTTGTTTGTATTTTCGATTTTATCTTATGGAATCTGCAGAGCAAATTGAAAAAGACGTGTTGATGGAAATGATAGAAATTTATAAATCATACAAACTGTTATGGGATACTTCCCAAGCTTTATATTTTAATAAAGATGCGAGAAACCAAGCGTTTGCCTGCTTGCTTAACGTTTATAAGAGACTTAAACCGGAAGCAACATTAAAATACGTTAAGAAGAAAATGGAGAATATGAGAAGCACGTACAAGAAGGAAGTAAAAAAGGTAAGTTTATTACTTTTTTATTGACTATAGGTAGGTATGTTATTGCATGTGCGAATGTAAATAAACTAACCTATCTGTACTTTACCTATTTATCCAGGCAATATTATTTTCTTGTCTCTACGTATAACTTGTAAAAAATAAATTGAAGCAAATGTGCATTTTGATCCTCTAGGTCAAAGGGAGCTTCGTCATCTGGCTCAGGATCTAAAGAACAGTACGTGCCCACTCTTTGGTATTACGAGCCCATGCTGTTTTTGGATGAGAAAGAAATGGTACGGTCTGGTGCAGAGACTATGTAGAAAGAAGAAGAATGTGATACAGTAAGTTGGTGCACAAATGATTTATTTGCTTTACTTTTAATTAAGTGCAAGCACTACTAATTCAAATGAAGTTAAGTTAAGTTAGTATCCAAACAAGAACCAAGCTATAAAAACACTTATATATGTACTCATGTAAAACACTTATAGTATGTATATATGTACTCATGTGAAACACTTATAGTCTGCACTCATCAATATTCCGAAATTGAATTACTTGTACACTGAAAAGATCAGCAGGTAGGTATAGAACTCTTCATAATACTTGGGGAATGACAGTGAGCATGTCCTCCTGAAAAGGAACGCTCCCTTCATGAGTGAAATAGTGCCCAAACTTATCACGTATTTTGATGCCTTCATCACAACCCTGTTTGTCATTACTCAGGCATAATGGTATAAGTTCACCATTTAATCTCCACTCTCCAGGATGAAACGTACAGTTTACAGTGTCTTCTTGGTCCACAGTCACATCATACTGTTGATACAAAGGGTTGAATGTCGATAAATAATTGTGCACAGCACAACACGCAAGAATTATTTTGTCCAAAGTGTCCAAATTGATGGCAATGCATGTACGCAGAATGCGAAATCTGGAGGCTAGGATCCCAAACGCGTTCTCAGTTACTCTTCTTGCTCGAGACAAACGGTAATTGAAGATGCGGCGGTCGTGAGTGATATTTTTTAAAGTGTAAGGTTTCATGAAGTGCTTGTTAAGTGCAAAAGCACTGTCTCCTAAGAAAACGTAAGGAGCTTCTCCATCCGTTCCGGGGAGATTACCGTCCACAGGCAAATTTAATTTTTCTGTCATTAATTTTTCATATAACCTTGAGCTCTCAAACACCGTTGAATCGGAGACACTTCCATTTATCCCATTTATGACGTACATAAAACGGTAATTTGCATCAACTAAAGCAAACATGATCACACTGAAGAATTTCTTGTAATTGAAATATAGAGATCCGCTTCCTGAAGGTTTATTAATTGCCACATGCTTCCCATCAAGGGCACCAACGCAGTGTGGAAAGTTCCACTTTTCCTCAAATGTTGTTGCGACTTTCTTCCACTGTTCCTCACTAGCTGGCATCTGAAAACCACAAATATTAAAATGTTGTTGGTCTCATCCAATCTTTCAATGAATCTTATAGTAACTACCTTATGATTTTTAGATGTTTATGAATATTTTGAGTGTGATTGTCATAATCAATGAGCCCTTTTCATTCAAATTAACGATACTAATTTTATTTGCAGATTATGAATGATACACAACAAGAACATGCCCCGGACGAGCCACCAGTTTAAACCCCAACTGTTACAATTCAGCCATCCAGCGATCCATCCAACCCTTCATCAACTCCTGCTTCTGGCTCTGTTTTACCAAATGCATCACAAAAGATTCCCCCTTCAACAAACACACCCATCACTCCAAAGAGGACAAAGATGTCACTAAGGAAAAGACAGGATGCACTAATTGACGCTGCCCAAGCCCTGCTGCAAGGCACCGGTAACCAGTTTGATACTTTTGGAGCAAATGTTGCCCAACAGTTGCAAATGTTGACGCCGGACCAGCAGGCCATTGCTCAAAAACTATTTTCTGATGTGCTGTTTCTTGGAAAGTTGGGCCAACTGACACCAACAGCTTCAGTTTTACCAACATCTCCAGCCTCCTTACCTATGCCTGTTTGTGGTCCATCTCCCACTGTACCTTATTACCACTCACGTTATTCTCAGCCCTTTGAACGTTTCAATCATCAATACGACCGATTTTCAAGTGTCTCTGATCTTGCTTCCCCACCGATGTCTTATCACGAATCTACATCATCACAGACAACCCCTTCTCCCTCACCCAGGGTCATTCCATCAGCATCACAAGGGGATTATTCATAATCATCTCATGCCCCAATCAATCATGAAGAACATAATATTACGGACACTAACCAACAAATTTGTGAATATTTGATTTTGCACTGATTTGTTATGTTTATTTTCATGTTTTCTTGTTTACTGTTTTTTTTAAATCGTTTGTATACTACGGTAACTTATCCACTACTTTTACTATAATACAAATAAATTAGTGTCATTGATAATTTTGTTTTTGTTTCCTTGGACTCAAAGTTTCCCATTCAATTTGTTTTAAATTTGTAATTTATTTTTCAAAATTTCGCGTAAAAATTCAATCGAACGGTTAATGATATGGTTGAATAACCAAGACTTGGTTATTGTTTCAATCAATTCAGAATGGAATAATACATAGAAAATTAATTATTCCATTCTGAATCGAAGACACCAAACTCGACCTACTTTGAAAAATCTTGATTTATTGAATTTATCAACATTTCAAATTGAAATTTAAATCACTTCTCTTGATCCGATTTCGCTGGCTAACGGACTCATAATTATTTTTGGGACAAAGTATTTTTGCGCCTAATTTGAACCCTCTAAGTCGATCCGTTCGAAAGTTATCGCTCTGAAGGATACATATATATATATATACATATATATATAAGTCAATACCTATACTCAATAAGTCAATCAATTTATGTACAAAAAATATTAAAATTTAGAATTTGTTGATGCTTGAAACTTATGCAGCCGGAAAAGTTTTCGAAAATTTGACAATTTTGTGAATATGCATGATCTAAATAGCTTAATTTTCTTCGAAAATTTGCTGAATAGGAAGCTAATTTCACGAATCACTAATCAGTTTACTTACCTTTATATACTGCATGAGACAATTGTAGATAGCTGCACAAGTTTCCGGAATCATGGTTGACATCAATGATGGTGATATAGCAGCACTATACTTCAAGTCTTTGTACGTCCTGCCAGTGGCCAAAAAACGAAGCGTGAATATTAAGCATTCCTCTGCACTCACTGCTTCACGCATAACAGTTTTTTTTTCGATAAGAGGCCTCACCATATTTAGTAAGTCGGTGAAAACCTGGGGTGTCATACGCAAGAAATTCCGGAGATCTTCAGCATCCAATACTTCCATAAGTCTTGCATGACTCAATACAGGTCTTTGGCGGTATATCTGCTTCATCCACATCTTCTTTTTCTTCCTTTCTTTCTCCCACACAGCCAATGCAGTTAATGCAACACCAACAACTATCTGCTTTGATAAATACGGAGCCATTTTGAAACTTTAAGAGCTACGAACCGAGCAGTAGATCGGACGCAAAAGATCGGGTCGTGAAAATACAACGCTCTGCCGAAGAGAGGGGAGAACAGTTACAGGGAGATCGGGACCAGGAACAGGAACGGGCGGTCGGGGACGCGTCGTGAAATCCCCACTGTAGCAGTCACCTTACAATAGAAAGGAGTCAGAGTCCAAAACTTGTACAAAGCCTTGACTAGGGCTGTTAGGGGCAATTACCTAAGATTGTCCCAAATAGAAGGCATTGCATTTGTCCACTGGCTTGAGCTTTCATTAAAATTTATCCTGGCCATAGCATACACAAATTTGAAGTTTTCAGGCTCTTAAATAATATGTCCATTCGTAATAAAGTTGGGGTATAGTCTGGTTTGCCAGTGATGGGAAGGTTGGGCTTCAAATACCGGCTGGGTGTATGCCCACAAAGAGTGATTTATAAAGTTTTCCACTCTATCTTCACACAAATTTGGTTACATTTTTCTAAAATCTACTTTACAATTCCATACCCTATTAATGCATGTAAATGAGAATATATCAGACAAGTAGCTGTACACAATACAATAGGAACAATAATAATATTAAAGTGATAAACAAAAGTATCCTAGAAAGTAGAAACTGTACCATGCCAGAACTGAGAATACACATTAAATTACAAAATTAATTGAATAATAAATACAATTTTATTTGTATATATACATTATTACATAAAAACATGAAATAATAGTTAAATGGTGATTTATTTTAAAACAAAATTTTATTGGATAAATAATAATAACACAAATATTAAAATAATTGTCATTGCTTAAATATTACTGTCGACACACGATTAAAAGCAACAATTACTATACATTGGTAATATTATTTAAATGCTACAGCAATCAAAATAAATTACACAAAGGAAATATATAATTATTCATTGAATAAGAGTTACCTTGTACCAATAATTATTGTTGGTATTTATCTACACTAGTACGCTTGGAGGTTTATGTGGGTGATGGAACAGACAAAGAGATCCCTGATAATCCAATAGGTACAAGAGTTGGCGAGTAGAGATGAATGACCAGGGCTCAAATCCCCGTTCGTGTGTCATTTTTCTATCTTTACACAATCGCTCCATCAGAATGTCATCTTAAAACATATATTGGCTTAATTCAAAATAGTTTACAAATACTATAGTGGGATTCTAAATTTGAAGTTTAGGCCAGGGAGTATGTCTTTATCAAATCTTGGATTACGCCAATATGAAAGCTATCAACTGTTTCAACAGGAAATAAGCGTATAACCTGAAAAGGCAGTATTAAGACGTCGTGCTAAAATAAGAGTAATTAATGGATAAACTAAAGTATACAAGAAATTTATAAAATTACGAAAGAAGTTATTACTTACACACTCTTGGAGAGCCAGGAAAAGAGAGAAATTCAGGAACAACTTAAAAATAATGGAATGTTAGTAACATTTAATTGAAATATTTATGTAGTGAGCTTTTGTATAGTAAAAAAAAGCTAACTGAATAACTCGTATTTTTCTCCTTCCACACCCTTTCCCTTCTATAGCGCTTTTATTCCTGAAAAATAGTGATTGTGAGTGACTGCATATATTTCTACATCAAAATCAAATCACTCTGTTCTAAACACAAATTTCATTACCTCACTAATCAATTTTATAAAGAATAATGTTTTATTTCTATATACTCTCATTAAGTGTCCGATAAAATGAGAATTCCCTTTATAAAACGTGGAAAAAATAAAGAATTTTCTGGTTAAAAAAATAGTGGTAGCCCTGAAAGTAAAAACAAATCAAAACTTTATTAAATACTGTGTAAAACTAATTTTTTTAATAAACGTGTCAACTGTAGCTTTAACTTAAAGGAACGAATTTTATGTGATTCACTATTAATTATAAATCTGGTTGCTCATTAGCAGCTTTACATCCCACGGGGAACAAATTTAAAATACAAACCAATCATCCACGCTAGCTATTGTTAGTAGATGAGATAAATACACAATATTAGAATTCAGTTTTCTTCGGCCACTTGAATTCAAATCGTGAGTTCCCCTGTCAAGATGCCCAATGCTTTCAGTATGGGAAAACACACAAATGCTACACGATTGTGCATAAAAATATTGAATTTTTAGATATTCGCCTATAAAATAGAAATCAAATTAATAATTTAATGACACGTGTGCTTGTTTTATCTCCTTTTATCTTTTTAGCTACTTCTTAAAAAATGAAATATTTGTGTCATTTTATTAATCCTTATGGGTAGTGCTAGTAATGCAAAGTGTGAAGTGGCCAGAGCTGACATTTCGGTCAAAACTCGTATAGAAGTTTTGACGTGTAAGTAGCTAATTTAATGGAAACTGACCAAGTTTTGAACACGCATAAACACCCAATAAGATACAAATTTTTTTAGTTTTGATCTTATTTTGGCCCACAATTTTGTAACGAGAAATAATAAAATTTCATAGAATATATATAACTATTTTTATCATCTTCAGACGTGATAAAAAAAACTTATCAAAGTAATCACGCAATTATCGGTCTCACCCGCTTTAGTAGACAAATTATTTAAGGCGTCACTCTCGTGTTAAACGGGCCTTATGATGACGGGGAGATTGGGGTTCGAATCTCAGTCGGGTCTACTGAAGCTGTATTGTCCCTATATGTTGTCCCACTCAGCTTGAAGGCAAATGCGGGTTGATTATCTCTAAAATGCTTACTTCCTCATCCCTACCTTAAGTGGAAGGACTACTTTGTAAAACTTTAGAAGCGCTATCAGCGCAACTCCTAAGAAACGTCCATATATTGAACTATTTGGACTGTTTAACCGGCACCGAGCTAGAGTTATGGAGTTGTAATATCTGTCAAGTTTGTAATGAAAGAGTGAAGGGGGAGCGAGCTAATCTCTTGTTTACATGGGTCAAGTTTCTTGGCAGGGAAAGGCTAGAGTGCGGCTTTTATCAAAGACCACACTCGACAGAAATCTGTCACTTTATTCTTAGGTTGAACTCAAATAATCAGTAGTATGAGTTTCTTTATATTTCTTACCTAGCGAAGAAAACATTTTTTATTCGACTTTCTCGTATTAGACTGGATTGCTGGTGGTGAGATCGGGGTTCAATTCCCAATATAGTGTAGCGAGGGTGTTTTTATTTTTCTTAAAACGATTCCAACTCTTATGTACTAATTACTTTAATCAATGCATTAGGCATCAGGAAGGTTAAATTAAGAGGAGGTGCATCCGTATTTTCGTGGTGTGAGAGTGGAAAAAAGATTTAGGGAAAAACCACCTGAGTGCCTCCGACCGGAATCGAACCGTGATTCCCATCTTCAGCATGTCAGTTAAACACGGTGGGTAACACATTATTAGACTGGATTGCCGGTGGTGAAAAGCTTAAAGTTCCAATCCCAGTCGGGTGTAACAAGGTTATCTTCCCCTAAAATGATTCCCCACTCTCAATAGACGCAAATGTGGGTGCATTCAATCTGGAATGTCACCTTTCCCATTCCTAGTTCACTAGGGTAATTAATGCATGTGTATAACTCAAACAGGTAGTAAGTCGCCATGAAAAAAATACTATTATGATGAATACCAAGAGTGTTGGCGAAACTTTATTAGTGTCGGGCGAGGTGATTTGTAAAAAAATATCTTTTTGAGGAGTTTTTAGGGGATTGACTCGAAGACAATGGAAAATATTTGAAAATGTAATGCCATTAAAAGCTAATTGGGGTGTCCCTTATGTATTTTAAAGTTTGATGAAAACCATCTTTCAGCTTCAAACTCGAGTATATCAGAGGGGAGTTTAACAAACTGAGGGAAGGCACATTTCGATGGAGGGAGGAGTGGAGGAGAAATGGGTGTTAACACGCCACCCTATCAACCCTTCCCATTTCACCCTCAATCAGTAACACTGGATATAAAACTATCGACAGACACACCGTAGAATGTAGATCATTTCCTCAGTGTCTGACTTAACCCGATCTAAGAGGGGTGAGGACAGTGTCTGAGAGTCACAATGGCTACTTAATTTTCTTTTAAAGATCCATACGTCACTCATATTTTTACGTAATATGGAAAATATCAAAATCTAAATAATAATAATATTAAGAAGAAGAAGAATGGTAATAGAAATATCTTATCAATAAACATACAAGTGTTTTATTTTTAAACCTTTCTTTCATGGACATAGAAAATTGGGGGTCAGAGGTCTGGACCCCCCTTGAAATTTGTTAGGGCCCTTAAAAGTAAGGTGGGGGAGGACGTATATACGTATAAAATATAAATAAGAAATTGTATATTTTACTTTCATTCTTGTAACTTATCATCCAGATACTAATTATTAGTAGATTATTATTATTACTCTTTTAATATAAACTTGGAGATGCACTGACATTTCATATTGTAAAACTATCTTTACCAACATTAGCTTGTAACATTTACAAAGGCGTAACTATGCAATAATGGACCCATGGTCGGTCTCCCTAAGAAAAAAAAGACCCCACCCTCCTCAAATCTTATGTATAATTGTAAATTATAAAAAAAAATTGACATTTATTATTGAAATTATTTTATAATACGTAATAATATTGACAAGGTAGTTTTAATTTAGAGGAAGTTCACCCACATTTGCACGAAGAGATAAAAGAGTAAACCCACTGAGGAAAAACCACCCAAAGTGTATTACTATACAGCCATAAAAGTTGTTAAACAAGGGCGTCCAGCAACCTGGAAAACCTTGAAAACAGGGAATTGTCAGGGAATTTTCTTAGTCAGGGAAAATACATGTAAAAGTCAAGGAATTTTATTAAATGTCTGGAAATTTTACATTTCGTCTATATTAAAGCCTCATATTTTGATTCACAATAGTCAAAATAACACTTTTCTTCCAGTTAATACCTACCTGGAATCACTTTCACACCATTGTCCCTGTTATTATTATTATTATTATCATTATTATTATTATTATTATTATTATTATTATTATTATTATTAGCACCACGTCTTACAACCCGTTCGGGTTATACGCACTTACGTTAATGTGTAATGGTAGGGTGATGAAATGGAGGACCTACAGCTTAACGTGGAATCCGAACCACGATGGAGGCCTGCCATTCCTCACATTCACAAGATGTCTTGTCAGAGGTGAAGGAAGGGTTTGGTAATTCAGATAATTCTGTGCCGGGACCGAGGATTGAACCCCGGCCGCCAGCACAGAAGTCTGACACCTTACCCCTAGACCACCAGGTCACCCATTGTCCCTGTTGAGCAGACTTATATCACTTATCAAGGTCAACAAGTGAGTTTTGTGTCTTTCTACCCTTCTGCCACGTGTCTTTAGCCAAAGTTGATTCATGATTATTTACATGCGCAAAATTGGACTAGGCCTACATTTTAAGTAGAAGGAACTAAGAATGACTCTGTCCCACAACTATTTTAAATCTTTCTTGCTTTAGGTGTTCGTTTAATGGATCAATACAATTTTACTGAAATCTATTTTTAACTTAAAATAGTCCATTTCCCCGGAGGCAGAAATTATTTAATCCCTTTATTGAGTGATACAACTTCAAAATGTGTATGTATCAAGAAAATAAAACATAATATTTGATCTGTGATCTTAAAATATTTTTTTTGTAATATACGTAATATCGATAAATAGTGGTCTGGAAAAAATTTAATTAGATCTGGGAAACCTGGAAAAGTCGGGGAATTTAAAAATATAGTTTGACTGGACACCCTGTTAAAATTGTTGCTGAAATGTTTCAATATAAGGTAAAAAAACTTAATTGAATTAAATAAAACAATATCTATAAATATTAAAAACAAATCTATAATCGATTATCAATATTAAGACTTATAGAGACTAAACAAACATTGATTTCAGTGAAATTGTCTACAATTTACTCCAAGAACAAGCTATGGGCAGTAGCTCAACAGTCAACATAGTTAATCTCTGTATCCTTTCTTGATCCATTTGTTCCTCAAATTTTAATAAAAGTTTTGAAAATGACCTTTCAGCTGTTTCTATTGATTTTACAGAAAAATATGTACATACATTTTTTTTACACTATAGATTATGCGCAATAAAGTGACTTTTGAGTAATTTTTGATTGAATAATTAGATCTTTACGAAACAAAAATAGACTTAAAAGACAATGCTTTCATCTCTTATCAAATTAATTTTGGGTGGGTGTACCTGCGTGGTGGGCCCTATTTTGGGCGTGGACCTGTAGAATTTTGCCACTACCCTATAGTTACACTACTGGACTTGTAACTATCAAGAATTCCAAACTATATTAACCTATTTTTTATTAATTATATTCAATATACAAATATAACTTTAAAAGTTTAAACATATTTTAATATGTCTAGCACCCGCTTTGGTGGCCTAATATTTTGACGCGCTATTCTTGCAGTAGACTAGACTGCCGATGACGGGGAGATCGAGGATCGAATCTCGGTCGGCTCTACTGAGGTTTGTTTACCACGCTACCTCCCCGAAAGTGTGGGTACACTTCCTATGAATGTAACCTTCCTGATCCCTAAAACCATTAGCATAATTGTTGAAAATCAAAATCTTTTCACAAATTCTCTGTTTATTTGACAAAAATTTGAATCTGGCCATTCCTCAGGAACTGTATATCCTACTGAAAGAAAATATTTTGACCAGCCTACATAGTATTATATTTATATTTATACATATAATGTAAATAAAAATATTATATTATATTATAAAATACATATTATATATCTATATATTTATAAATACTGATATTCAAATTTGATGATAGCATACAAAACTATTTTCTGCAAAAAGAAACATTTCATTTTTAAAAATAGATAATTTGTATAGAATAAATATTACATAGGTAACCTTTATTGCCGCTACTACAAAAATTATAAACACTTACTCCAAAAATAAGTTTTTAAAATTACAATAAAACATGTAGAAATATACTGCAAGAAAAGCTTTCTCGCCCAATGGAAAATATCTATATATCAATTTTGACCAAAAGGGATAGGCTTACACACAAGTTTTACATTGAAGCATGATCATTTTATAATCTATGTGTCCCTTATCAATAACTTTTGTTCCAGGCGTGTCCATAATATCTACATGTCACTAGCTATTTTATAATTTTTGCTACACACAGTATATAATAATGCATGCAATCTACAGCTTTATACATTCAAAGTCCTTCATCAAAACTCCTGCAATGAACACACTTAAAATTATGTAAGTAAAAATGATATTTGTGATTAATTTATTTTGTCAAATAATAATTGTCGAAATGAAATATGGAACTATGTTAATTTTATTAATTTTAAAATAGTGGTGGTCACGGCATGTTCACTAGTGCCCCCAATCCCCTTTCATTATCCAGCTTTATAATTGACTAGACCCTTCTCCC
>CABFVX010000156.1:22091-51607 GCA_902151425.1 Timema shepardi | reverse complement strand
CCCCCCCACATTATTTTCAAAATAAAATATAGCCTATGCTACTCGCTGATAATGTAGCTTTATATTAGTGAAAGAATTTTTAAAATCGGTCCAGTAGTTTTTGAGTTTATCCATTACAAATAGACCCTTACCCCTCCACCCCCGCATTATTTTCAAAATAAAATATAGCCTATGTTACTCAAAGATAATGTAGCTTTATATTAGTGAAAGAATTTTTAAAATAGGTCCAGCAGTTTTTGAATTTATCCATTACAAGCAAAAAAACCATAAAATCAAATCTTTCCTCTTTATAATATTATTAGTGTAGATAGCAAAATAGTTTCAAGACATTTATATATTGTGACAAGTGTATTTATTGTTAAAATTTCCAATAGTTCATAATTATTTAGATAACCCTGTATTATCAATACCAAATTATTGACTCTGTTTACAGATCAGAATACCAAAGGTAGGGCCAAAGTGTTTGATTGGTACACCTAAGTGAACCGAGCCCGCTTCTTTCGCGGTGCACTTAAAATAAGTTGGCTTTTGTTTCCCATTCTTTCAATACAAAGTAATTTAATTTCACGTTTGTGATGTTCTGGTGGATAGCCAGCCAGAACGTGTGCTAAGACATGGTGCATAGAAGAAGGTTAATAATTTAAATAAATACTTCGAAAAAACACTTTACAGTAATGATAACATTTTTAATTTAAAATGTACCGGTGGTTCAGCTTGAATGCCAACCACACTCAGGCAGATACATTGATTCCTATGTTTGGTTTAAAACATTTGAAACACAATTTTAAAGATTCTAAATGTTGGAAGAAATTATTTCCCTCTTCTTCCCTTTGAAAACGATCGTGGCAACGCTGTAGATTAAAGACCGTGGACAGTTGCCAGCAGGTACACATAGTTCCTTGTTTCACAACAAACAGCGTTACACTACGGCTACCATACTGTTTAAAATTTTAATTCTTAAAATTATGTTTTAAAGCTTAGTATTAATCTAATAAATTATTAAATAAATATCTAAAATAAGGATAAATTTGTTATCAAGCCTTGTGATTTCTTCTTTATTCAACATTAATACTTACATCCATATTAATCTAATTAAAGTAATTATCCATTTAAAAAAAATATCAAAAACTAATAGAACAATAAATAAAAATTCTAATCAAAGAAAATTGAAGAAAAAACCTTTCTGCTTTATATAGTACAATTCAATTTTGAATATATCACTTAATCAAGTCATTACAAGCAAAATAGTGTGAGGCTGAAAATGTTTTCATTGTATAATTTAATCAGTATGATTAGTAAATGTTTAACAGAGTCTTCTTTCTAAATAATATAAATACCATTTCATTGGTGAAAACCGATTTCCAATCCATGTAACGGTTTTGTCACAATCTTTTATCTAGTATTACCATGTTTTGATGGGTAAACAAGTGTTGACCAGCCTCTTAATGTTAACATTGTCTTACATATGTTAATATAGTATTTATATAATTGTAATCCCACTTTATATAATAAATTATCAATCTGTTTGAGGTCTAACGACTTTTAATTCCATCCCAATTTTTAATGAGTTGACTTTCCTCTATTTATAATAATTATTAATATCATCATCATCATCATCATCGTGATAATAATAATTTTCTGTTGCGTATTATGAGAATATTAATACGTAGGCCTATACTGTACTGGATAAGTTACAGGGAAGATTTGGGGGCTGAGTACCCTCAACCATCGGTGGATAGGAGGGTCCGTGAAACAATTTGAACATGGGTGTCTCTAGAACAGTGCAACTGAAACAATTATAGTCTGGATCTTTGCTACCCCCATACTTACTTAAGAAATTTGACGCAATACTTCTCCAATCCCCTCTCTTGAATAGAACATGTCTTTATCTGTTGGATAGTACTAGTACTGAGCCTGTCTTTATCTGTTGGATAGTACTAGCACTGAGCCTGTCTTTATCTTTTGGATAGTAATAGCACTGAGCCTGTCTTTATCTGTTGGATAGTACTAGCACTGAGCCTGTCTTTATTTGTTGGATAATACTATCACTGAGCCTGTTTGTATCAGTTGGATAGTTCTAGCACTGAGCTTGTCTTTATCTGTTGGATAGTTCTAGCACTGAGCCTGTCTTTATCTGTTGGATAGTTCTAGCACAGAGCCTGTCTTTATGTGTTGGATAGTACTAGCACTGAGCCTGTCTTTATTTGTTGGATAGTACTAGCACTAAGCCTGTCTTTATCTGTTGGACAGTACTAGCACTGAGCGTGTCTTTATCTGCTATACAGTAGTAGCACTGAGCCTGTCTTTATCTGTTGGATAATACTAGCACTGAGCCTGTCTTTATCTGTTGTATAGTTCTAGCACTGAGCCTCTTTTTATCTGCTAGACAGTAGTAGCACTGAGCCTGTCTTTATCTGTTGGATAGTACTAGCACTGAGCCTGTCTTTATCTGTTGGATAGTACTAGCACTGAGCCTGTCTTTATCTGTTGGATAGTACTAGCACTGAGCCTGTCTTTATCTGCTAGACAGTAGTAGCACTGAGCCTGTCTTTATCTGTTGGATAGTACTAGCACTGAGCCTGTCTTTATCTGTTGGATAGTACTAGCACTGAGCCTGTCTTTATCTGTTGGATAGTACTAGCACTGAGCCTGTCTTTATCTGTTGGATAGTACTAGCACTGAGCCTGTCTTTATCTGTTGGATAGTACTAGCACTGAGCCTGTCTTTATCTGTTGGATAGTACTAGCACTGAGCCTGTCTTTATCTGTTGGATAGTACTAGCACTGAGCCTGTCTTTATCTGTTGGATAGTACTAGCACTGAGCCTGTCTTTATCTGTTGGATAGTACTAGCACTGAGCCTGTCTTTATCTGTTGGATAGTACTAGCACTGAGCCTGTCTTTATCTGTTGGATAGTACTAGCACTGAGCCTGTCTTTATCTGTTGGATAGTACTAGCACTGAGCCTGTCTTTATCTGTTGGATAGTACTAGCACTGAGCCTGTCTTTATCTGTTGGATAGTACTAGCACTGAGCCTGTCTTTATCTGTTGGATAGTACTAGCACTGAGCCTGTCTTTATCTGTTGGATAGTACTAGCACTGAGCCTGTCTTTATCTGTTGGATAGTACTAGCACTGAGCCTGTCTTTATCTGTTGGATAGTAGTAGCACTGAGCCTGTCTTTATCTGTTGGATAGTACTAGCACTGAGCCTGTCTTTATCTGTTGGATAGTACTAGCACTGAGCCTGTCTTTATCTGTTGGATAGTACTAGCACCGAGCCTGTCTTTATCTGTTGGATAGTACTAGCACTGAGCCTGTCTCTATCTGTTGAATAGTACTAGCACTGGGCCTGTCTTTATCTGTTGGATAGTACTAGCACTGAGCCTGTCTTTATCTGTTGGATAATACTAGAACTGAGCCTGTCTTTATCTGTTGGATAATACTAGCACTGAGCCTGTCTTTATCTGCTAGACAGTAGTAGCACTGAGCCTCGCTTTATTTGCTAGACAGTAGTAGCACTGAGCCTGTCTTAGATTTGTGTTTCTCATTCTTTTCAAATAACCGACATCTTGATAATCGTTAGATGCACATTTGGACCTCACAACTTAGTATATACTACTTACCTGTCCCCTTGCTGAAGCCAGAAATGCTTTTAATGTATGTGTTTATCAAGCTGTAAAAGAAAGCAAGTTTATTAAACTTAGTTTCTAATGCGCATTTCACATGTATTGCTACTTGTGAAAAAAAGTGTTGTTGACTTAGCGGACCTAGCTTGCCAATTTTGTTTTCTTTAGCTCTTTCACAGAATATTTATGTACACTCTATGAACCCGACCGCGAACCATGTTTTGAGAACTGCTGGACTGGTTTGTGGACAATACTGGTATATAACTTGTATTATTATTATTTGCACCACGTCTTACTACCCATTCGGGTTATACGAACCTACGCTAATGTGTAATGGTAGGGTGATTGTGAGATGAAATCGAGGACCTACAGTTTAACGTGGAATCCGAACCACGGTAGAGGCCTGGCATTCCCCACATTCACAAGTTGTGATTAATACACGTCTTGTCAGAGGTGAAGGAAGGGTTTATTAATCAGAAAAATCTGTGCCAGGACCAGGGATTGAACCCCGGACGCCAGCACAAAAGTCCGACACCTTACCTCTAGACCACCAGGTCACCTATATAACTTGTAGAATCGTTCACAAGAAGTTTTTGATGTTTATTAAACATCTCATTGCAGTTCCAGATACTTTTTACAAATTATTTGTAGGTCTATTATTAATCAAATTTAACATATGGCAAGTAGATAAAAATTTGATAAAATGGACGTACAGTACATGTTAATATAAATTATAAATAACCTATATTGGTGGTTTTCCATACTGTATTGCTTTGTATTACTTGCTGATTGATATGATTTACTGTTCTATCATTATGAATATATTACACAAATCCACACTTGGTATCAGATTATCTAAAGAGATAGAGCAAACTGTTGGACCAACGTGCTGACCCTGAGGATTGGGTCTAAGGTCAGAACCCTGTCCGGGTGCGCATGGTGTGGTTTTGTATGAAAAAGAGACCTGCATTCCCCTCCCAGGCTAATACTGATGTATGTTATCTTAAAAGTGCTTCAAATTCTTACTCCTTTGGATTAATCATTATTTTTGTTTTTCTTTTACTATGCATCCGGGCTATACACTGACTAATCAGATAGTGATTATGATAAAATTTCAAACAAATTTACCCACATTGCAATAAGGGTGATTGGACAAAAACATTATAAAAACATACCTACCCTTAATATGCCTGTCTGGGGCTCAAACCACGACCTGCTTGCCATCGGGAAAGCAAACTAAAAGAGTGTGGCCATTAGACCGCGTGCCCACCGATACGGATGGTTAATGATAAGCCATATAATAAACATATTAGAATAGGACTACAAAACTGTTTATCATCGTTTGGCATTTTGTTTTAATTTTACAATAATTCTTTAAAATTTAACTGTTTCTATTCCTTGTACATCTTGTGAATGTGAGGAATGCCAGGTCTCCACCGTGGTTCGGATTCCACGTTAAACTGTAGGTCCTCCAATTCATCTCACAATTCCCTACCATTACACATTAGCGTAAGTGCGTATAACCCGAACGGGTAGTAGGACGCGGTGCTAATAATAATAATAATAATAATAATATTCCTTGTCAAATAAACACCAGTGCATCTTTCTTAGATGCAAACTCGGACCCGTTTGTCAACAGCAATTAGGTTAAATGTTGCATGTATAATGCCTTAGACCAGCTCTAAATATGCAACTATTTGGGTTATATTTTATTTTATTTGAGTCTCTCGAGTCAAATATAGAATAATATTAATAGAGAAAAAGGTATGTATTTTTCTAAATAAATGATTTCTTACCAAATATTAAAAATTTAGCTCATAACCTACATATCAACTGTACTTGCATGTTATTAAATCTCAACAGCTATCATATATACAGTAGCCCCATGGCTCCTTTGGTGCTGAGTGACAGCTCATAGCTGACTTCTGACGGTTTTGAAAAGCTACCAGACTAAGTTATGTATCCCTACGCCGAACCATATGATCTGCAAAAACAGCAGCTGTCACTTCTGACGGTCAAAATGTAGGTATATACCTAAATGTTGACTGTCAGCTGTCAGCTGTGAGCTGTCAGTCAGAACCAAAGAAGCCATGGGGCTACTGTATATATATATATGTGTATGTGTGTATATGTGTGTGTGTGGTCAATATTTAAATATATAGAAATTCCCGGGGTATTAGATCACTCTATTTAGCATGGAGAACTAGCATACAAAGCCAAATTTTCCTGATTCGATTCCTATATCCTGATTGTAATTAGTTGCTAAATTGATTGTACTTGTAATCATAATATCTGTACGCTTACACACCCATACACATGATAATTAATTTTCAACGACATCTGGTGGGATACATAAAATTATAGAACATTGAAAATAAGTTATTATATAAACATTTATTAGAAAGAAATCACCTTGGAAACCTACCCCACTCAATACCATAAGGGTGGTTTTACACAGGTACACTGAGGGTGGTTTTACATAGGTATACTGAGGGTGGTTTTACACAGGTACACTGAGGGTGGTTTTACACAGGTACACTGAGGGGGGTTTCACATAGGTACACTGAGGGTGGTTTTACATAGGTATACTGAGGGTGGTTTTACACAGGTACACTGAGGGTGGTTTTACATAAGTACACTGAGGGTGCTTTTACATAGGTACACTAAGGGTGCTTTCACATAGGTACACTGAGGGGGGTTTCACATAAGCACACTGAGGGTGCTTTTACATAGGTACACTAAGGGTGCTTTCACATAGGTACACTGAGGGTGGTTTTACACAGGTACACTGAGGGGGGTTTCACATAGGTACACTGAAGGTGGTTTTACATAGGTACACTAAGGGTGCTTTCACATAGGTACACTAAGGGTGGTTTTACATAAGTACACTGAGGGTGCTTTTACATAGGTACACTAAGGGTGCTTTCACATAGGTACACTGAGGGTGGTTTCACATAGGTACACTGAGGGTGGTTTCACATAGGTACACTGGAGGTGGTTTAACATAGGTACACTGGAGGTGGTTTCACATAGGTACACTAAGGGTGGTTTTACATAAGTACACTGAGGGTGCTTTCACATAGGTACACTGAGGGTGGTTTCACATAGGTACACTGGAGGTGGTTTCACATAGGTACACTGAGGGTGCTTTCACATAGGTACACTGAGGGTGGTTTCACATAGGTACACTGGAGGTGGTTTAACATAGGTACACTGGAGGTGGTTTAACAATGGTACACTGAGGGGGGTTTAACACATTTTAATTTTCGTTGTGGCTTCTTCATCCTGTCTTTTTTCAAATCAAAAAGAAGGCAACCCTCTCTAAACCTTTGTCTCGTAAGAGGTAATGTTTGAAGATAGCCTAAATTGGCACCATGGCATGTAACACTATAATAAGTATTACGCACTAACTGATAAGGATATTATTATTGCTGGGAGCTCTTAGATAACAGGTGCTTTCACACCTTCATTCAAACTCATGCCATCTCTAAAGACGAAGATTTTAGTGTAAACATTTCATATGATTGAAACACGGGAGAGGGCTAAAGAGATGCATTGATACTGGATCTGATGATAGTGTTGAATAATTAACATACCTGGTCTGCATCAGACCGGGAAACACTCACTTGTGTGAACAGACAGATGTAATACATTTGATTCCTTTGATAACAACCCGCTGCGGTAGCCGAATGTTCAAAGGTGTCAATCTCGCATTTTGCGAGAATATATACGAGATTTGCCTGAGATGGGGAGAAAAGGGCTCGAATCCTTGTCGGGTGTACTCAGGGTGGCTTTTCCTAAATGGCTTTCCTTTCTTCCTCCACGCGAATGTAGGTACACTTCCGTTAAATTCAACCTTCTTCATTCCTAGCACATTAGCGTAATTAGTGAATACGCGTTTGACCCGGAAGTGTGGTAGGACACGGTTCTAAAAAAATAAATTGAAAACATTGGTAGTATTTTTGTGTTAACGACATTTGTATAAATTTAACTAAAGTGCGTATTTAAACACTTGAAATACCACAATTTGACTCATTCTAATATCTGTATAAACATATTCCGTAAAAAATAAAAGGAAACTTATCATAAATTGTATTTTCCCAGACCACTTGACAACTATTGTGAGCGAAGAGGCTCATTTTGATTTTATAAGGACAGTTTTTTTAAATATATAGACTACAAACATATCTTTTGGTGACCAAAATCTTACATTTTACTACAATATTAACGTTATTTCTTAAATATTGATAATTTCTTTCGAAAGCCACAGATGCATTTAACACGACATTATGTATGAAAGTAAATATAGTAGCTTTTCAAAGTGTCTGGCCCTTCCTAAGTAAATTATACTGTAGTTAAAACCTTTACATGATGAATTACAGACTCGTTTTCGATCTAAATATTGAGTTGTAATTTTAATTAAATAATTCTCCATAACTTTATATTTTCTATCTCTCTCTAATATTTCCAAAAATTGTTTCTACTTGGCAACTCCACACCTATTCCCTTTAGGAAGAGCCGGCTCAACGCCGCGTTGTATTATTAAAACTGTGGCTAGTTGGGAAGCTTGTTCTTATGAAAATTTGATTGTTATGTCCAAGGGAACAGTTATTAATGTGATCGGCCTGGGGAGCCCGGCAACTAATTAAGAATAAAGTGTGTTCGATGTTCAGCCCTTTTGGAGCTCCACCACAAAACCACGTCTCCACAAAAACGTAATTAATCTGGTGTTATGAATCTTGGTGTCCTACTCGCTCACTCTCGAAACAGATGAGAGGTGGGGAAAAAAGAAAACAATAAGGAAATACATATATTTTATGGCCGTAAAAAATGCGTCCTCTATGAAAAAATGTGAAGGGGAAACCTAGAATCCAACAGTGAACTTTTATAAAAAAAACCATTCTCTCAAAATAATATTATCTGTTTTTAAAGACAGTTTTTAACCCTATAGGCCTATATTTGTGGCTCATTTATCATAGAGTATATTAACAATCTTATTAGTAACACATTTAACCTCAAAACATACTAGACTTACTAAAATACTCAAAATTGATAGTTTTAATATAAACATATTTAACATTTGGTTTAGAAAGGCGAGTGACAAAATAAGGGGGAACAAATAAATAGTGTTTTAAAAGAATATTCCAAAAAGCAAAATATATCTCTAACACAAAAATTAAGTCCAACATATATATAAGCACTCGGACGAACTTAATAGGAGTAAGAGAACACTTCACAACACAAAAGCTGAAGTTTTCTTTTCCAAAAATTAAATGTTTCTATATTAAAACCTCCCATTATATCACATTAAATCTTCCATGAGATAATAAACAGGTGATAAATCATAGCTCCTTTATTTTCATTGTATTTATTGATTTCATAACTTGTTTTCCTATTGTGTTAATTATCAGATGTGTTACGTTCAGTGGCTGAATTATAGCCCAAGGTCCTTGTGTATATATATAGATTATAATATAAATAATATATTATTCAAAGTCTCGTATCAAAATATGCTTATATAGTTATTTAAATAGATCCGTGATAAAATGTATTTATGAGCTAAAAATCTATGAAAATGAAATCTTACCTTTGGCTTAAACTATTATATTCATGATATATATACGGTGCATACCTATAAATATATCTTAAGCCTTTTAAGATAAGTAAGGTGTGACTAAAAAAAGAACTAGTTTGTATCAAAATAAACATGGCATAGTTATATTTTCAATATATGTATTATGTATATATATTTGTTGCTTGAATTTGAGTATGCCTTGGTAGTGCTGGGTCCGCTTACTACACGTACTGCATATACCTTGGTTCACCTCTAGTTACAGTAACGCAAAAGACAGGACCTCTGATATTCTTGTCCATGGTAGATAGGAATGACTAATACTAAGTGAAGCTATTTTATAAAAAACTAAATGAGACATGAATTGGCTGCCCCAAAAGAAAATATATTCCTTCACAAAGTATTTGGTTCAAGTATCTCCATGGTTATTCACCAGCCATTCTGATACCACAATAATAGCGTTTATTCGTGATTCAATCGAACGTTATTTTAACATATGCGTGTGTAATGGTTATACATTTAAAGATAATTGACGGCTATATATGCCCTATAAATCAATCCAAACCTATATTGTATCTTAATTCATACTATCAAACGTTGTAGAATTCAAAAGGTTGAAGATATAAAACTTGTCCATGGTTGACGTTAATGTTAATTTGCATTTAACAAGTTTGGACTATTTTATTAAATTTATCTACATTGTTACCTACCCTCAACTTTGGATGCGTGTTATAAATTTCAAGCTCATTCCGTGTCTTTTGCCGGTGCTGGATAGGTAGGAGTCCAAATTACAGTTAGGATAACTGAGGGTGGTTTAAACTAGGTAGTTTCCAACTATTCCTCCATAAACATCCATGGAAACCTTATCTATAGTCTACCATCCTTAATTCCACCTCATTAGTGTAATAAGCCCACCAATAACCTTTATGTAAGCAACAAGACAAATTCTACCCCACATAAATTATTCAATTATTTAGCCTCGAAAAGAAGTGAGATCTAAAAGAGTGCCAAGCTAATCTTTAAATGTCTTTCCAAATAACTTGTCACTTCAACTATATCTAAGTGTACTAAACCGATTTTAAGTCTATAGTTCAAGTGTATAATAGTTTAAGGGTTTTTCTGCTGTAGAATTTGGCACGTTGTTTACATGAATGTCTTTGGTGGGATATCGATACTCTTTGTGAAGTTTAGGTATAATATTACTTTAATTTTAGTAGATATCTAATTAATTTAATAAATTAATGACCTAACAAAATAATATTTGAGTTATGGTTCATCAAAATGAAACAAACGGTTTAGGAATTTACTAACGAAGCCCTTTAAAATGATATTCTACTTGGCTGTGATCAAAGTTAAAAAGTCTTATCCATCTATTACACCCTACACCCCCCTTCTACCAATTTTTAAGAACCATGTTGAAAAGTTGTGATATTATATTTTTACCTTTGTTTGTATTATCTAAGCCAATTTTCAAGGCTATGTGTTGACTGGAAGCACGTGTAGGTTTTGATGATCCGTGAGGGAGTCAGTGATTCCCGAGATAAGCATCTTTTAGATTATGTATCTCACGAGCTGCTTAAGATACAAACTTCCACATTGTTAAGATGACTAAAATAGTTCATATTAAAATGTGTTAAATTGTTGAGTTACTGTCATTTTTTGAGATGAGCTAGAGGGGCAGGGGAGTTAATGTGTCCTGAGTTGTATCCTGGCAAAAGTGGCATGAGTTGTATCCTGGTAAATGTGTCATGAGTTGTATCCTGGTAAATGTACCCTGAGCTGTATCCTGGTTAATGTGTCCTGAGCTGTGTCCTGGTTAATGTGTACGGTGTTGTATTCTGGTAAATGTGTCATGAGTTGTATCCTGGTAAATGTACCCTGAGCTGTATCCTAGTTAATGTGTCCTGAGTTGTATCCTGGTAAATGTACCCTGAGCTGTATCCTGGTTAATGTGTCCTGAGCTGTATCCTGGTTAATGTGTCCTGAGCTGTATCCTGGTTAATGTGTTTTGAGCTGTATCCTGGTCAATGTGTACGGTGTTGTATTCTGGTAAATGTGTCATGAGTTGTATCCTGGTAAATGTGTGCGGTGTTGTATCCTGGTAAATGTGTCCTGAGTTGTATCCTGGTAAATGTGTCCTGAGTTGTATCCTGGTCAATGTGTACGGTGTTGTATCCTGGTAAATGTGTCCTGAGTTGTATCCTGGTAAATGTGTCCTGAGTTGTATCCTGGTAAGTGTGTACGGTGTTGTATTCTGGTAAATGTGTCATGAGTTGTATCCTGGTAAATGTGGACGGCGTTGTACCCTGGTAAATGTGTCCTGAGTTGTATCCTGGTAAATGTGTCCTGAGTTGTATCCTGGTAAGTATGTACGGTGTTGTATTCTGGTAAATGTGGACGGCGTTGTATCCTGGTAAGTGTGTACGGTGTTTTATTCTGGTAAATGTGTCCTGAGTTGTATCCTGGTAAATGTGTCCTGAGTTGTATCCTGGTAAATGTGTCCTGAGTTGTATCCTGGTAAATGTGTCCTGAGCTGTATCCTGGTTAATGTGTCCTGAGCTGTATCCTGGTTAATGTGTCCTGAGTTATATCCTGGTAAGTGTGTACGGTGTTGTATTCTGGTAAATGTGTCCTGAGTTGTATCCTGGTAAATGTGGACGGTGTTGCTGGAGACTTTGCTGGCGCACTGCCGTTCAACTTGATATACATGCGTATAGCCCGAATGGAATGTAGGTTACGGAGGAGAACCTAAATAAATTGAAACTTCTTTAATATTTATGAAAGATTAATTCACCATACCAGAAAGGCCAATGTATCCTGTCGTTAGAAATCAAGTTAAACTTTCCTAATTATAAAAAAATAATTTAACTTGTGTGGTTTTATTACTTCAATAATTGAACAATGTGTGCTATCTGTTCTTAAAATTATATTATTTGTTAAACCTTGATATGATTCCTTGACTTGAGTTAAGTACTTGGACATCTGAGTAAATTTGTTTTTGTAAGTAACATTTTTAAAGTGCAAAGTAGCTCATGGTCTCAAATATCATCACCTAACATATTAAAGGAAAAACAGATAAAATTGTATTTTATTTAGTAATTATATACAAAGAATCAACTTAGTAATAATATATTCCCATGGACTCTCAGATGGGGGAAGGAGATATAAGGAGGAGCGTTTGTCCCCTCCTGGATTATTAAATTTAATATGTATTGTTAATTTTAATTAAATTGAAAAATGGCACCTGCACATGGGACTCTATCCGGAAGCCCTTAACCTAGTACACAGAACCATCCTAGAATCGATTTAATGTGCAATTCATTTTCAATTTTAATAACGGCAGAATAAAGCCGATTCCCGAGTCACCGGTGGCTGTAGTATCAATGATAGCTCAAAATAGCCGATGATTGCCCCACATCCATCACAGACTCTGCCTTAAATGCAGTAACGTAGCTGGGGGGTCCAGACCCCCCTGAGGAATTTGATCACAGGCGTTAGTCCTCATCATATGCTACAAGCTTAAACTTAAACAGTTACTTAAGCCTGTACTTATTTCATTTCAAACTTCTACTTATTTTCGTTGGGTGTTTTAGTTTGAATAATTTTTTTTTTTTTGCATTTTTCTACGGTATCTCGGCTTGAAAATATTCTATAACCTATGGTTTATCAATACCATGGTATGTTTGTTTGAAGTGAGCCGAGATCTAACACGATTTGAATGTGTTCTATAACCTATAGATTATCAATACCATGGTATGCTTGTTTGAGGTGAGTGAGCCGAGATCTAACACAATTTGAATGTGTTCTATAACCTATAGATGATCAATACCATGGTATGTTTGTTTGAGCTAAGTGAGCCGAGATCTAACACGATTTGAATGTGTTCTATAACCTATAGATTATCAATACCATGGTATGCTTGTTTGAGCTAAGTGAGCCGAGATCTAACACAATTTGAATGTGTACTTGTACTGGTTGCAGAGGGAGGGGGTATTTGTACAATAGGGATGAATGCGTGTGGCGTGCCATTTCGCTTCCTCCTTCCACCACTTTATCACATGGAAGCATCAGTTAACCGATGTCCAACTGGTAACCTCAACCGGGTCAGTACGTCTCATTTCCATCTACTACCCTCCATAGCGTCGGGTCACAGGAGCAGAGATGAATGCGCTGCCACGTCTGTTTTAATCAGTGGTGGCTACAACGTAAGGCACCCATCTTGGAGCTCTAGAATTATGGATGTTGGAGGTGAATTTTGCTCTGTGACTTCATAGATAAAAACTGTCTGGTGTCCCACAACCCGACCCACCCCAACATATTACCCTATGCCCAGACGTCTTTTACTTCTTTGTCACCAGAGGAATCAAACGGAGATTAGTAATGAAGTCCTTAGCAGAGCAATACTCAGACCACAATCTCACTCTCTTGAACTTAGGACGCACGGTGTCCTTCATAGATACCCCTAAAAACCTGACCTGAGACGCGCTGACTACGACAGGTTCACGAATGTGTTGAGAGAGAGGCTGGGACCCAACCTTACTTTTCGAACGACAACAAAAATCGATAACGATATGGGGTTAGTAGCTTCCGCTATCAAGGGGGTGCTATAAGATTTGACGCCAAGGCACTATTTTAAGAGAACTCCACAGGATTATTGTACCAGTCTTATCCTTAGCCACGTTCAGGAGAAAAATCAACAGAGGGAGGCTTAGCAAACTTTGAGAGAGCCGATGAACAGGGCCAATAGGAACCGCAAATTCCATGTGGTTCACGAGATGGTCCAAGAATACCGGAACAGTGTCTGGAAGGACAAGATTGAGAGCCTGTATTTACAAGATTTGTCATTGTGGCAAATGACGAGGAAGACTTTGTGGATCCTCGCAACAAGGCCGTCTATTGTTTATCGGAACAGGTTGGACAACTCCAACAAGGTGAAGGCCGATTCTCTTTCTGAGCACTTAGAGGCGCAATTAGAACAGGATTGACAACCCGGCAGACTCGCTGCACACCGCACGTGGCACATGTAATCGGTTTGGTCTTTTACATAACCTTAGATGAACCAGAAGTCATGGAGACAACATAAATGGTGCATGCGTTAGTCACTCTAAGATTAAACAAAGCCTCCGGACTGGACGATATCAGGAATTCGGTCCTTATAAAGCTGAAATTAACTTCTTCGTGGAGCTATTCAAGGCCATCCAGCTCCTGCTTAGGCCGATTCTCGATTATGCGTGTTCAACGTGGGGCCACCTGACGAACGCGTACATTAGTAGGATGCAGGATTTCCAGAACTGGTGTTTGCAGATCAATGTGGATGCCCCCGGTACTTTCGCAACGTGATTCTTCATTGGTACTTGGAGAGCCCAATATCAAGGACCCCTTCCAGAAGTTTGCGCAGTCCTTCTACAACAAGCTTCCTGGTGCCACCAGTCCTCTTATCCAGGGGCTTGAAAACTACGTCATTAAGCCTGCCAGGTCCCACCAACGTCCTAAAGCGCTGCTTGGATAGAGCAGGAAACCCATTGCAACGGCCGACACCCCCCAGCTCCGCTCCACTAGGCACCGTACAGCTCTGTAGTGAACCCATTATAACCGGCCAGAACGTCACGGTACCGGTCAAAATACCTCAGTTGCATTGGGAAGTTCATCGTAAGAGGAGTTTATGATAATTGCAGCGGTTTGTGCAGAAGAAGAAGCGCGTGAAAATCGTGTTCCACTGAAACACAAATTCTGGGTGCACGACATATTTAAGAAAGAAGTTCATTCGTACTCATATTTATACAAATAATCAAATTAAAACACAAATCACTAATACTAAACACAGTAAAAACAATAAATTGCACATGTTATGTTAAGTAGTATGTGGTCAGGGCCACGCTGGCTGGTTGCCTCGACCGGAAAAAATGCCCCCAAGAACGTTCTGGCTAGTGCGGTGCTGAGTGGAGCGGGGCCTATATATTCCGGGTGCTTATAGTGGGTTACGTTCCATTGAAAAAAGCAAAGGGGTTGGTGCTGAGCGGTGTCGTGCCATTGCAATGGGTTTTGTGCTTGTGAGATGTGTAAAAAAGTGGTCAGGGAGGGGCTCCCACCCAACATCCATATAAACCGTTATTCGGTTTGAAATTTTATTTTTGCCTTCACTAATATTAATGTGTATTTTCCTTGTTTGAGAACCTTAGCAAAATACGACAACCTGCCTTTAAGTACGGTCAATAACATAGTGTGACCAATTCATGGAGTATTAGAGCATGCTATTCTGCTTCTGCGTGCGTGGAGGTACGCCCAGACCAATGGATGGGAGAAGGAGGAGATTTCCTTTAGAGCCCCCCGGATAAAAAAACCTGGTTACGTCACAGCTTAAACTACAAGGAAAAGAATGATCCTGGGCCACAAAAAACGTACACTAGACCCACAGCCTCCAGTTAAAATGGTTGTACTCATTTGGAGAGCTTTAGTCCATCAACACGGGGATCGCTACGTGCATTCCCAAAAGAAAACTTCACTCTCAGGCAAATATTTTTAAAAACTGCCTACTATAAAGATGGTTTTACTTGGCAGTAGACGAGAATTGACTTCCTAATCTCAATAAACCGACTTTCATAAAGCTAAGTTCAGGTAGCACCCTAAACCCCTTTCCATAAACCTACCCCACAAATGAACTTACTCAGACTACACACTACAAAGAAAACGTAGAATAAATTTGTCATTTTTTTGTTCAAATGGTTGTTTGCAAATTATCAAATTGTAAACAATCTTAAAATACCGTTGATTAGCTAATTGTTTGTAAAGGTCTAGATTCCCGTGTCTGGGTGTCATTCTACAATTTAACCTTCTTTGATGGGCGCTTTTGCATTTCCGAAACAGCTGTAATTTTTTTAAATTATTTTGGAAATTAAAGGTAATTAGGTCGGATCCCATCAAAGTATTCGTAAAGTCGTTCCTGATGTGTAGTATGATGTAGTTAAGAATTTAAAAAAGAATTCTTTCTTCCTAAATTACGGGAGTTTTGCCTGACTTTATGCAGGAATATTGTGAATACGCCATGGCGCAAAACATCATTCACTGGCATTCGTTCATTGCCACTTTATGTTTACATTGGATAGTTTATTCAAGTTCTTTCACGTGTCTGAAAGTTCTATCAGGTTGCTTTAGTTTGTTGTAGTTTTTATTCACGTGTGGATGCTATTATACATAAAAATACAAACTGAAAGAAGAAAAGTCTTTTTTCAACAAAAATGTAGGTAACTTTTTGAAATAATCTTGTTAGTATTGTTTCTTTCTGTTCAAAATACGTCCTAATTTAGACTTATATTTTATGATTGTTAGGTATTTTGTATATTATGTTACAAAGTTTTAGTTAATGTACTTTAGTATTTATAAATTGACATGTACTTTTTTTCCTACTAATAAGCTATGTTTTTGTACCATTTTAACGTCATCGTAATTATATTTTTTTTAAATAAAATTTACAAAAATTTATTGTTATTAAAATATTTATTTAATAATATTGCTTCAATAATAATAGTATGTATTAACGTATGAGTTTTTGATTATTTAGAACATTATAGGATGTTGCAAAAATGCAACAGTACCAATCCTAGTGTTATTTTTTTAGCGCCATTCCCCGAAGGTTAACTAATACGATACTTGATGTGACTCTATCCTCAACCTAAGATCATTTCCACCTTATAAGCTTCGCTATTCACGCACCCTTTATTAATTCTGAAAAGTAGGTGTTACACTTTGGCAAAGCTTACAAAATGGGGTCAATGTTTAGTCCATCCAGGTAAGACTGCCATCTTTCAGGATAAAAGAAGTGTACAATATTACTTGTACCAAAATTAGCTTTCTTTCATATATAATTCTAACCCTGGTTTTATTGTTATATTTTATATATTCTTATAATGGAAGTCAAAATTAACTATGTTTATTGTATTCAAACATAACCCATCGGCTCGACTATTGAATAGCTGTGTGATTTCATGTTCATGTGGAAACAATTTAAGGTGGGTTGGATCTAAGTAAACTAAAAACCGGTTGGTAAATCTTTATATGTATACCTTCCGGGCAAATGCAACGGTATTTTCGAGAAAGGAGAGTTTTTTTTTAGGAAAAATCATCTTTAATACACCCTGCTGGGATTCGAGGCCCGACTTGCAAGCCAAACCAGATGAGTTTGACTTCTTAGCCACCTTTCCCACTGATGCGGGCCTTTATTAAATTGAATTGTTTTATTAATTTGTTAATGCCACAAAGTTAAATGCTGCTAACGAAGAATGAAAAGGATTAGATATCAAAATGTTTCCAAAAGGTTTTTAACATGTACGAGTACAATGAGAATGACACAACTGACTACAATGGGCTGTTGGCTTGGTGAGGTTTTATCAAATTTATACCACTAAATACTAGTATTGTGTTTAGAAAAACTTTAAATTGCTTTAAGGGGGGCTCAGTTTGGAAAAAAACCATTTGCCATTTATTGTGAGAGAACTCTCCTATGAGGCATCACGGATCAAATAGGCTACATTTCTGGGTACAGACATGTTACAAGCCTTAATTCCAACTTCTCATTTAGTCTAGTAGGCTAGGTTTTACAATATTTTCACTACTTGAATACCTTCACATCTAACTATAAACGCTTCATTCAGAAGTTAATAGAACCAGATCGATGAAGTAGACAAAATGTCATCAAGTAGGAAAGAATTAACTGTTTTACTAAATAAAAACTGATTAAATTATTTTAATATGATCAAGCGAGCTTTTTCACGATATTTATTGAATGTATAGAGTCAAATTTTGATGTAGCTGCAATTTGTTCGTGATTCTGGTCTTCAGAATCAAATGATACAACTCACCAAGTCTGTCTTAGCCCAATGTGACACTCAAAGTAATGATGATGTTTTCATTAACAATTAATGTTATCGGTAGATTGTACAGCACCTCAATCAAAACAAGGATCAAAGGGTGTGGAAATTAGGGGGTGGAGGGAGGGGGAGGGAGATTGAATACGTGTTTGCTTTATGTGTACCTTGTCTTTCTAACTTTCTGGGTTGCTCGCATACTCCCACCAATGGGCCGCAAACTACGTGGAGTGACAGTGGAGAAACTATTTAAGAATAAAAACCTCATTATACCCAGCTAGGATTTCAACCTCAACCTCATTCACAAGAAAGCCAGACAATACCAGAGCTTTTTTTTTAACACTGCGTCTTACTACATGTTCGGACTACACGCTATGAGAGTAATTAATGCTTTTGTATGCTTTGGCATAAGAATTAGGTAGCCTATGTTATAGGCTATAAGAGATTCGAGATAGCTAAAACCATTAGTGAAAAGGATTTCAAATGATAATGTTGCTTGATTTTCAAATGAATGGATTCAATCCTAAATTTTAGAAACTATTGTAATTTATCTTTAGTATTAGCGACAAGAGGTGACCTGACGGTCTAGGGGTAAGGTGTCAGACTTCTATGCTGGCGGCCGGGGTTCAATCCTAGGTCCCGGCAAAGATTTATCTGATCACCAAACCCTTCCTTCACCTCTGACAAGACATCTTGTGAATGTGGGAAATGCCAGGCCTCCACCGTGGTTCGGATTCCACGTTAAACTGTAGGTCCTCCATTTCATCTCACAATCACCCTACCATTACACATTAGCGTAAGTGCGTATAACCCGAACGGGTAGTAAGACGCGGTGCTAATAATAATAATTATTATTATTATTTAGTATTATTCCTCTTTGGAATGTGTCTAAACACTTTCCAAGCAATTATTTTTATTATATATTGGAAGTCTACAACTAAACTACAAGTTGAGTACGCCAAGTTTTACTTTTATTTTGATCTTAGAGGACAGATATAAAGCAATTAAAAAAGTGAATGTGTGTAAAAATAGGCCTAGGCTTTTTATTTTGTAGCAAGGGATTCAAAAGCGTAACTAAAAGTAAATAAACCAAAACTACAGAACGATAGGCTCAATATTTATATGAATTCCTAAAATATATGACAACGTGAACTTTTCTATATTGCTATTTCATTATTTCAACATATTTAATTGATTTTCTTAGTGGGCAGGATACAATTAAAATAAGGGATGCATATGGCCCACGAGCCATAGCTTAAATACATCCGCTATATATTATATCGTTATTATTTGTGTTAGGCTCATTGTGTGTTTTTCTATATATTTTTACAATATCATTTGAATCAATCATCACAACTTATTTGTTATTCTTTGAATTATCAAAAAATATATTAATATATATACCAATCAACAACGCAATACACTAAAAGTTTGGAAACTATAAAATAACTTTAGTAGGAATTGTTAAAATTAAAATGTAAAGCCTTAAATCACCTTCAAGAACCCCTATGATTATAAAGACCATTTCAAAATAAAGGTATATTAAAAATAATTTATATAATATAAAAAATAAATTTAAAACAAACCATTCTAAACGTAATAAATATTAAATATTTATGTTTCGGAGAAAATAATAAAATACCAAAAACAATTTGATACGCTGAATGAATTCACCATGTGTTGTGTTTAAATTGGTACTTAACTTTGATATATTGGGATTTATTTTACTTTAGTGCCTCAAGAACACAGTTTTTAAATCAACTGAGATTCAAACCAGTTTTTCGGAGGTAGTTGGTAATTTGTTAAATCCCACCTAATTACCAACAATCACAACCAATAACAAAATGTATGCAGCTTTAAAGACAACACGAATTGATGCTTAGAATCGGTTAATTATTTAAATAACAATTTTGTGGTAGAGATATACGAGACTGGCTGCTTACTGTTCATGGTAAACCGTTTTGACATAAAATATTGTTTATGGGTTTCATGATTTCTGTATATTCTCTAGACTTTCAGGGTAATTTTAAATTAAATAAAGTTTAGGACGAATATAGTAGCTTCACACTGTATATCATATTTTTAATGGTAGTGAAGATAAACTTTGTGTGCCATACTAAATGACCAAATATTCGAAGATAGGTTCGTGTGGTTCTACATTAACAAATCTATTCTCTTTAATGTGATATTTATGGAGGAAAAAAATAATCTCAACCCTAGCTATCTGTTTTTAGGGTGTTCAAATATTATTTCAAACGTCATAATTTCAAGTGCATGAATATTTTCTTAGATACTAATACTTCTATGTTAATTACTGCACTTCTCATAGTGCCCGGTAAAACGTAATAATGACTTAATCAACTTTGTCAATTTTATTTTTGATAAAAAGGAACAATATAATACCACCCGAACAATGAATTAAAAATAATGTAGGGGGGCGGGGTCTATATTATTATAAATAATATTGATAAAATGTTCGACTTTAGTCATGAACCCCTTTTATTTACATTCCCTAGAATTTTTATTTTTTGTTGACATGCTTCAAATTTCGTTACAATGCTGTATTCAGGGGTAGTTTTTCGATTATACTAAGCCATTTTATATTTAAATTTATTGCTATATGCGTAATGAGTAAAAAAGTTGATTACAATTTCATTACATTCGTCTATCAGCCTGTGTAACAGAAACCGGAATGTCCATAGGTTAGGTTCTACCACCCAAATTTTGATTAATCGAAGAATAATGTAATTTTTATCCACCATAATCCTAAGATATATCTACTACCTATTGCTTTGCTGCCAATATTTTATACAAGCTACACTTTGTGTAAATTTTTTGTATATTACGAGCTGTGTCAAATAAACTCAGTTCTAATTATGAGAAAATGTCTCCAATAATTTTTAAAACATGATACACTTAGAAAAATCCCCCTTTAAAAAAATAACTCCTTATAAAACATATAAACAATTTAAGCAACAATGCCCACTTATAAGTCCGGTGACTCACCCACATATTTTCTTTGGTGGGGGCAAGCAATAAAGGCTGCGTCCAGAGTTAAATTTCGTAGGTGTAGGGGGGTGGTATTTTAGGGGTCATAGCTCCATAACCACTGGAGGCGAAGAGCATTTATGCAAAATATTTTCCCCGTAAACTAGTTTTATTGGCACGTAATACTATTTCACTAAACAGGTTTCATTTTTTAAATTGTTATTAGTAATATTATTAAATAATTAATATACGGTAATTATTATAAATACTTAAGACAGTCAAATTAAATATTAAAATGGCGAAAATAGTTACTAATGAACCAACCCAAATTTAAATTGCGCACCTCTCACCTTGTTGCAAAAACATTGTTTAGGTTTAAATTTATGTTATCATTTTTATTATTACTATTTCAATGAATAATAATAAATATTGATCTTCAAAATCATTTATTTTTAAATAACGTGCTTTAAACAAAATCTTTGAATAATACCACGCAAATAACGTACTAGTATTGCTTAGTGGTAAACTTTAAGAATGAGAAATAACTATTGCTATACTAAAGAGTGGAGTTAAAGTTCAATTGTTCGAAATCTGAATATTTCCATCTATTTTATATAAATGATTGTATAGCTAAAGAATTTTAATATTGTTATAATGTTTAAACTTATTTCCCTTTTAATAATCACTATTTGTTGATGTTCTTATTATTCGCTTTTAATTAATTTCAATACTAATCCCAAATTTAGTGTTATACCCTTCATTAAAGGGTTATTCTCAAGTTTAGCGCTACACTGAAAAATTACTTAAATATTTACTTTCAAATTTTGAAGTAATTTTATGTCAGAATTTCTTGAGGTGCTCCCCCTCTCCTACGAGATAAACCGCGTCCCTCCACCCCCTCACGAAAATCCTGGATTCACCCCTGTGCTGTAAAAAAATTTCTCCTAAGAGGTTAAAGGAAAAACAACATCAACTTCTTGAAAGACTTATTTATTTGCTTATTCTATGGCATTAGAGAATTATTGCGTTTAAACTTAAGTAGTATCTCTTCACAACTAAAGCTCACAAAATTGAATTAATATATTTGCCAATATCTCGGAAACTATTGGTTTATTAAAAACATATTTCGAATAAAAGTTTTTTATTTTTTATTTTACTATTATTTTACAATGATAAGTAACTTAATATCTCAAATAATTGCGAAGATATAGAAAATTTTGCTTCTGTAAAGTACCCTAAAATAATTTTCATGGGAAAATGAAAAACAAATTTTTTTGGTAATAAGCTTAATAAACACCTAGATACGAATTTTAATCAAAATCGTTATAGCCGAATTTGAGAAAATGGAATGTTTCTCTTTTCACCCTTTAGTAAACTGCTTTTTATTTTAGGGTTAGCCAGATGGCAATGCACAAACCAATTTTTAGGGTCTGGGGGGAGTGGGGTGGCGAGGGGGTCACGAAACGTCGTCATCCCGTAATACTTTGCCATAAAAGTGTTGAAAAAGTTAAAATATATATATATTTGCGTATAACTTGAAAACTATTGGTTTTATAAATATATATTTCAATAAAATATGTTTATTATAAATAGATCTACATGTATGCGATGATAAATAATTTCATATCTCAAAGCCTTACGGAGGTAAAATTAAAAATTAGGATTTACGCATTAGACCGGGACCATTAAAGTAATTTTGACGAAAAATTGAGAGTTGCCATTTGGTTTTTAGTATTGACCAAATCATAGAAATGAAATTTATTCAAAATCGTTAAAGCCGATTTTGATAAAATCAATTTTTTTCTCTTTACGCCCTTAAGGAAACTACCATTAATTTAAGGGTTGTATATCCAATTCAAAAAATGCCTTGGGGTAGCCCTACGAAAATCCTAGATACCAAGTTTTAGTCAATCGATAAACTATTTTAGGCCCCAGCCCGAGGTACAGACTGGCAGCCAGATGGACATACAGACAGATGGCATTGCAAGATCAACTTTTTCGGATTCGTAGGATCATGAAACGTCAACATTCATCAAAATCTCGAGTTTAATTTTTTTTTTTTACGATCACAATATTTTCTTTACCTCTAAGGTAGCGAGAATGTAAAAATATGGACATTGGGTCTCCAAGGATCAACACCTCTTTATAAAATGACGACTTCCCGTTTAAATTTTCGACATATTATTAGGGGTCGACATCTTATGGTTATTGAATTGACATTAATTTCCTCATTTATAAATTTTGACCAATAATACAGGTAACTATTGACTTTTGAATCTAAAATGATAGAGATAGATTATTGCTGTACAATTATTTCCCCTAAGAGGTTGAAAGAAAGAGAACACACACCTTTTGAGAGACTTATTTATCTACTTTCTCTATGACATTAGATAATTATTGCGTTAAAACCTAAGTAGTATCTCTTTACAACTAATGCTCAACAAATTGTATTAATATATTTGCCAATATCTCAGAAACTATTGATTTTATATTTCATATAAAAGCTCTTTATTTTTAATGGTACTACAATTTTGCAATGATATGTTATTTAGTATCTCAAATAGTTGTGGAGATACTAAAATTTCCGCTTTTGTAAAGTACGCTTATATTAAATTTCATGGGAAAAGAAAATAGCCAGTTTATTTATAATCTTAACTCCTAGATGCGAATTTTGTAAACACTATGTGGAATCAATCACCCCTCTTTGGGCGTCGATTGAAACACTACGGATTAATTCCCTGATATAATAATGCTGTGATGATGTATAGGCTGTCTAAAGCTCCGTGATTGAGAGCCTATCATCACTGTGTGGAAAATATACCGTTTAACCAGCTGTCTATAGCTCCGTGTGCGAGCACTAATTAAATCGCTGTATTAATAAAATTGAGGAAAGAGAAATGTTGATGGCTGTTTATTCACACACGGTTTATTTAAATGACACCTGATAATTTACTTATACATATTCCAATTAAATGTTTTTTTATCACTGCACACTTGTGATATTAATTTAAGTTATTTTAGACTGTGACTGCCAGTGTGTGGATCTGACTGCGTTGTGCGTAAGCGGGATCTTCCTCAAACTTACGCACAACGGTTTATATATGACATACCCCTTGCATTTTTCTCTCCTCGTCAACAATGTAAAAACTAACCAATAGAAAGAGTCCTGGCGACAGATGTTGCGAATGCTAGTTTATTATTAGTTTAGGGGATTGGTGTCTTCTGCCAAATACTCCGTAGTTGTTCCTTTTAACAGGAATTGACGCAGTTATTCTTTTAACAGGAAAGATGGTATAAAAAATATATTTTAGTGGTGAAATCCTTTTCACATTGTTTCTGAGAAGCGCGTGTTTCTTCATCGATGAATCTTAAAAGGATACTCTACATATATTACTTTAAAGAAAAATTATCTTCATCCATGACCTTTTACATAATTTATAGTAATCCAAACCAATATCATTACAATTTTAATCAAAATCGTTAGAGTCGATTTTGAGAAAATTGATTTTTTCATTTTGCTTTTTTTAAAACTACTCTTAATTTATGTCGACATCCATCAACATTTCGGGTTAAATGTTTTTTTACGGTCACAATACTTTACCTTTGATGTTCGAATTGTTTTAAAAAAAATATTTATATATATTTGCATATAGATTGAAAGTTATTGGTTTTATAAAAATATGTTTCAAATAAAAGATTTGTATCTTAAATATATCTACATATTTTCAAAGCTAAGTAATTTCATATCTCAAATAGTTTTAGATATATATTAAAAAATAAGAATTTACGCTTCAGAGTGGAACTCTTAAAGTCATTTTGCCGAAATATTGAGAGTAGCTATTTGTTTAGGAATATTTATAAATATTTTGAAATGAAATTTTATCAAAATCATTACAGCCGATTTTTAGACAATCGATTTTTTCTCTTTTTGTCCTTCAGTAAACTACCTGTAATCCTGTTACAACACCTAAAGAAAAGAAGATTGTTTGGCTCGCCGTTACGGCCCCCGTTTACCCATCTCGGCAAGGCTCCGCTCCATTAACACATCGCGGCACTGCCAATATCAAACTGACTCGAGAGATCATGGTTTTCTGCTCGCCACGAGTATTGTGCCACACCCAAGAAAAAAGAAGACAGATGATATGCGTGAACTTGATGCGCACCATCAGCAGTGTTCATAAACTAAAGAACTTTTGTTTGGCACACGTTTAAAAAACTTGTGGACTGTTTGAGCATGTTCTAGAAGACTGCTACACCTTACCCCTCTCTTTCTCCCTTGATTCCAGCGCCTTGAGAACACATGAATTCATTCGTAGTATGGTTTCGTTCTATAATGCTGGTACACATTACACTAAGATCAATAGGTGAGAGACCTTGGTCCTAGAATAGGTTTACAGTTGTATATTCAAAATTCCGTTTGGCAGTAATGATTCAAAATTATCGTCCTGGATTCTTTATATTTAATTTATCATTTATTAACTGCAATTGGTTTATTTTAATTTGCTTGTAGACCATGGATAAACTTAATTTCTTTACACGGTTTGACCAAACTGTATATCTGACATTTCTTTGCGATCTTTTGGGATAATTTTTATTTTATTATCTAACTTACTTTATGTGTCATATGCTTCACGGATGGGCTTATATCTTGGAGCACCATCATCTTAGGTCCATTATTAATTTTGGCAGCGTTATACTTTAGTTCTGCCGATTTTGTACTTTTAAATATTATATCACTTGTTATTTGTTGGAAGATAGTTTATTATTGTTAATTATTTCGAAAGTTTATTCTATGTTAGTTAAATGTGGTGCCACGAGTTGGCATATTTAATTTCTAATATGGGATTTAATATTTAACGTTAATACGGTCAGTTATGGCATATGTTTCTAAATTAGATCCAGGTTGTTTATTTCCATTATACTAAATACGGGTGGGGAGTTGTATGTTATTGGGAACTCATTGTTTACTGTTCAGACTGTTTGAGAATCGCCGGAGATGACGAGTAAATATCTTTTTGTCATGACTAGTACTTGTTTTTTGCATTTGACTATCAATTATTATTATTATTATTATATTTATTATTTTACTGCAGATTGTATGATTAATTTTGGGTCGCCATTTGAAATCTTGGGAAGACATCCCACATATTTATTATATTATTTCTCTGTATTGATTGCTTTTTACGGATTCAGTGCCTAACGCTATTCATGCCTCACTATCTCATAGAGTTGTATTTGTTATTTTTCTTTAATAAATAAAACTATCTTGTGACCAACCTGACTGTTATTTATGAGTGATGATCAGGTTTGGGGGTTACATAACCCTAATTTTAGGGTTGGCTATCCAACTCCAAAAACCCCTAGGGGCGATCCTATGAAAACCCTAGATACAAAATTTTAGCCAGGTCGGTTAAATAGTTTAGGCTCTAGTCAGAGGTACAGGCAGACAGCCGAACAGACAGACAGATGGAAATTCAAAAAAATACTTTTTGAATTCTGGGGATCATGAAACGTCGACCTTCATAAAAATCTCGAGATTGATTTTTTTGACCATTACAATACTTTCTCTACCTGTAAGATAGCGAGAAAGTAAAACCGATAGCCTCAAATCTACTTAAAAGATTATTGGTTCGATAGACTTGTCAAATTTTGGCCGGAAGCCCACAATACGCAAATGGGGATGGATTTAGGGCTAAGGGCAAAGAGTGAATTTGCACCACTAGCACCTTTACATGACTGTAAATAATTCTAGCAAGTTCTTTATCATTATTATTTATTTAAGATATTTTAGGTAAAATTTCTGAACCGACAATCAGTAAAATCATAACACGACTTAAAAAATTACGTACACGACGTATAGAACTTACACAACAACCCTCGGCCAGCCATTTTATTTATCACATGTCCCCAATGATTTTTTTCCCCCCATGCTGGGAATTGTACCTGGGCTCCATAGCTCAGTTGGTAGCGTGTTTGCATGCCTTTACGAATTTCATAAAACAAATAATTTAACAATCTGAACTAGAGCTAAACAAATAGAAAAGTGAAGATGTGTTGAATGCATAGGCTACATTTTTAAGATCATGCATAAAACTTGGTATTCAAAAGGTGTACCATATAGAGATAGTGGCTTCAATATTTTGTATGCAAGGCCGTAGTTGGAAGGAGGAGTACTCATCCCACTGCCTTACCACCCCCGCTCCTATTCTCTCAATCCACACATTGATAAAATGTTTAATTAATGCAGCCTTTTCTACCTCGATGGCTGCATGATTTAAGGCAATACTCTTGCAATAGACTATATTGCCGAAGACGGGAAGATTGGGGTTCGATCCCGGTCAGGTGTACTGAGGGTGTTTTTTTCTAAATTATTCTCCCCCCCCCCCTTTTCTTCCACACCAATGCGGGAACATTTCCTCTAAATTCAATCCTACGCATCCTTAACTCAGTATCGTAACTAGCACATATACGTATATCCTGAACAAGTTATAAGGTATGGTGCCAAAAACACACAACCTTATTTATTATTGAAACGTTATCAAAAATAAATATATAGTAAACTATGACACGAATAAATTGTAGCGTAGCCACCGTTCTAGTGTTTAAGTAGGCCAAGGCTAGATTACTGTTCCAAGCTAAGGGCTATTAACATCTAGGTCAGTAATTATGTAATGTTCAGATTTTCTCCTACCCCATCAAGTTACGACTAAGAAACTTTGACCTAACCGGGAATCAAACTAACAGAGGTTCCATAGCTGGTTACTCATCGCATTGTTGCATAGCAGCTTAGACGTCTTGACAACGTCTTGAGGCTGATGACGAACTAAATTATATATCAAACATATGCAGTGGCGGATTCAGGGTAGGGGCACCGGGGCACCCACCCTCCCCCGTGCCCTGTCGTTTTTAAGAAAATACACACAAATTTACTACAAATAATTTTCTCGTACCCCCTGCTTACTCGGCTCATTCCAAGAAACGTCCTTTTTTTTCCAATAACATAATTATTTAATGTAGGAAATAAAAGTATTAGAATTGTAGGCTATAGAGCTAATTTTACAATCAGTGGTTTTACACGGTGCATCTGTGCATTATTTCATGCCCAGTTTGTGTACATCTACAAAGAGAAACTTAATATAACTATTTGTATCATTAATTACAGGTTTACAGTTATTGATAAAAGACGAGCAGAGATACAACTTACCCTTATGAGATTTTTCAAAATGTTTAAAAGTATTTAAAGCAGTGTTGATAAAGACATAAAGTTTAAAAGCGGAAGTGACACTATCAAGAATACAAGAAATGTTTCATCACAAGACTCTTTATAAGAATGTTGAACGGGTAGTAAGACGCGGTGCTATTAATAATAATAATATAAGAATGTTCATCTTCATCTTCAAATTAACTTAAACATTCCAGAAATATTGGTTGTTATGTTGATTTTACGCAGAGAATAGTTGATGACGAACGTTACAGTGTACTGTGTGATCCATGATATCCAACTGAATTCGACCAATTTCCGTCTGTTGCTCAAGGAAGCAAAAATAGACCATTCAAAGTACACTGGATAAAGGAATTTCCTTGTCTGTCTTATAGTTGTATATTTGAAGGTTTTTTTTACAGAATTTTTATATTATTTGTAGAAGATGAGGGAGGTTGTAATAGTATGAAGCTGGGAAAGTTGGTGATTGAACCTTTATAATCTTATAAAAGTGCCAAGAATAATTTCAGAGTTCATGAGGCAAATGAATACCATAATAGTAACATAACTAGGTTTCAGCATTTTATTGACGTCATGGATGGTCAAACATTGTGTATTAAATCAGAAATAGACAATACTAATAAGTGAAGAGTAGTTTCTGTAACAGTTGATATAAGTAGCACCAATACAGTCAGTACCAATGTTGCAGGTGCACTGTATTCACACAGTACATTTGTACTAAATTAGAAAACTGAACATATCAATTTGACAATATAGTTTTATTTAGTAAACAATAAATGCATAAGAAAAGTACAAGTTTTACAATAAGATAGAAAATTATAGAGTATAAAATTTCTTCACAAGGCAAATAAACTTGAGGGATTACTTGATTACTTGTGGCTACCTGGGCAGTACAGTGGCCAGGCCAGAGGCTGTAGAATTTCTAAAAGGAGAGTAATTTGAGAATTAGTTAAAGCAAAATATAGAGCAAAATTAGAAGATAACATTTATACAGTCTCACTTGGCAGGGTTGAGTATTAACAGGGATCCACTAAATTTGTTGGATAATTGCCTGGTGTAACCTGCTGATTGATGGCTAAGGGCCAGGCGTCATTAAGGTACTATGGCCGGACATGTTCCCTTACGGTACTACCAGAGCATTCAATAGTACATTAACATCCTTTAGAACTAATACAAAATTAGGAACCTATTTACAGGCCAAAACAAAATAGTATTATTTGCGCGGACCCCACTATGACACTAGGCCA
>CABFVX010000156.1:0-18812 GCA_902151425.1 Timema shepardi | reverse complement strand
CAAGATGTCTTGTCAGAGGTGAAGGAAGGGTTTGGTAATCAGATAAATCTATGCCGGGGCCGAGGATTGAACCCCGGCCGCCAGCATATAAGTCTGACACCTTACCCCTAGACCGACAGGTCACCCTGTATTTAAAAGGATTGTAAGGTAACAATATAACTATTGGTCTCATGGTGCCACCCCTGTCATTTTTTTCTGAACTCGCTACTGAACATATTATGCATTCATATTTATTAAAAGGGTAAACAACTTCAAACTTGAATATTGGGAGATTCTGAAAACCCCATAAACATTTGAAGATTCTGATTATCTAATTGATTAATAGAAATGTTGCCTAAATAGTTTTAGCCTTTAACATAAGACTGCTTCTTAAATGTGCTACTAAATGTTTTCCAGACATTTTTTATTTTTTATCACCTTCTCTACCCGTTCGTGCTATCTACGAATATGTACTAATATTTTTGGCACCGTGTCTTACTACCCGTTCGGGTTATACTCACAGCCTATGTAGGGTACTAATTACACTAATGGGCTAGGGATTAGGAAGGCTTAGTTTAGAGGAAATGCACCCACAATTTCGTGGATTGAGCGTGAGAAACAATTTAAGGAAAACCACCCTCAGTGCACCCGACCGGGATCGAATCCCGATCTCCCCCATCTTCGGGAGTCTAGCCCAACACTCGAGTAGCACGTTAAACCACGCGTCCACCAAAGTGGGTCATATGTAACTACTAATATTATTATGATAATGGAATATGGATGAGGTAGGTAGAATTTAAAGAGAGTTTACTCGCTATTTGCGTGAAGGTAGAGTGGAGAACCAACACTTCAGGCAAAAAAAACCTCAGTGCACCGTACTGAGATTTGAACCCCTATCTCTCCGTCCTTTGCAGTCCAAACTGTTGAGAAAGTGACGCCTTAGACTAGGGATCCTCAAACTACGGCCCGCGGAATGAGTGTATCCGTCCCACGGACGCTTTGACAAAAAGTAAATTAAAATTAACTTCAATGATAAATACCGAGGTGTAAAATACCTACATAGCACATCATACGCGGCCGGTGGAAGTTTTGGAAACTCGTAATCAGGGCCGCCATTCTGTGGTCTACAGTTCCTCGGCTCTCAGTAGCCGTGTTTCATAAAGTGTATGTTGCGAGGCCGGCTGAACAACGTTTGGGGAGGGAGGGGTGGTTATGTTGGTTGCACTGATTACAACCACTCGTGTTTAGTTATGGTTGTAAGCTGTGTCCTACAGCCTTACATATATGACTTATTATTATTTATTATTAGCAACACATCTTACTACACTAATTACACCAATGTGTTTGTGATAAGGAAGGTTTGATTTTGAGGAAGTGTGACCACATTTGCGTGAAGGGAGATTGAAAACCACCTTCAGTACACCTGATCACGATCGATCCCCGATCTCTTCGTCCTCGGCAGTTTAGTCTATTGTGAGACTAGTACCTTAGACAATGCGGCCACTGAAGTGGTTCATCAGCTTCTGAAGACAACAACCCAAGATTGGTTAGATGTGGTTTATATCAATCTGATTTGGGCATGCACTCATTCCTTCGGCTGGTTAGGGGAAATTCGGTGTTTCCCCGTTCCCCTTTCCCATTGAATTTCTATTAGCGAGAGTGAAGGGGCCTACCAATTTTTCCAGTAAAGGTATTTTCACATCCCAAGAATATTTTACATGCCACACCCGACCCAGAACCGAAGGCTTTACTTCCCCTTTGAAGGAAGTTGTGCTACGAATTTTTATCACTCAAGAGAAAAATCCGTCAACCCCGGCTGGGTTAGAACTTTGAACCCATGAACATCGAGTCTTGAATGTTGAGGCAAGCACTTAACTCCAAGACAACCGAGGTCATATAACTTAAAATAATTTATTTAGAAAAAGATATGTCTCTTTAGCGACTCAGCCTCCCAAGCTCTTTCAACGTCTCATTGTGGTCCTCTGCTCAGTAGGTTTGGGGACCCCTGCCTTATAGAATTCTACAACTGAAGTGGCTCTTGAACTTTATTAATGAGCTAAAGATAAAAATGCATATATTTAGCTCAATGTATTGATTATTTTTATAACTTACCACTATGGGCGAAAATATAGGCATAGTGTAGTTTACATCAGGGGCATGATTTAGCTCGCTACTATTAGATACCCTAACACCTGGAGGCATTTGACACTCTTGCATTTTCTTGAGCACTGGTGGGTATGGGGCTGGGGTCACGACGCTCCCCATAACCCATTATTTAATTCTGGCTAAGGGCTTTATTTTATGCCAGCCCAAAATAAGTTTCTCCAATGTACCCGGCAGAGATTTGATGCCCAACCTCTCGAGTTAGAGCCAAAGGACATTTGGGCCGATCTCCCTCAGCTAGTGCGTATTGGTGAATTTGCCCGGTTCGTCAATAGGGTAAATTTCTGACCATTCCATGAACTGGGCAAAAAATAATCCAGTTCATGAACTGCTTATATATATATATATAAAACCCGCTTAGGTGGCCGCGTGGTATAACGCGCTACTCTCGTGTTAGACTAGACTGCCAAAGACGGGAAGGGCGGGCGCACTGAAGGTAACGTTACCTAAATATGTTTTCACTTTACTTCTATGCAAATGCGGGTGCACTTCCACTCAATTAAACTTCTCTATTAGGCCTACACAGGCATATAACCTGAACAGGTACTAAGACGCGGTGCTAAAAAAAAGTCTAGGGTATATATCATGAACTGGGCAGCTCCAAGCTCTACCCTGTTCATGAACTGGGCAGCTCCTAGCTCTAACCTGTTATTATTATTATTATTATTATTATTATTATAAGCACCGCGTCTTACTACCCGTTCGGGTTATACGCACTTACGCTAATGTGAAATGGTAGGGTGATTGTGAGATGAAATGGAGGACCTACAGTTTAACGTGGAATCCGAACCACGGTGGAGGCCTGGCATTCCCCACATTCACAAGATGTCTTGTCAGAGGTGAAGGAAGGGTTTGGTAATCAGATAAATCTGTGCCGGGACCGAGGATCGAACCCCGGCCGCCAGCATAGAAGTCTGACACCTTACCCCTAGACCGCCAGGTCACCTCAACCCTGTTCATGACCTGGTCCGTTAAATGGACACGCGAAGAACGATTATAAAGTTTGGTCTAAGTTGATATAACTTTCAATTGTTTTATAATAGAAGATTGTTAAGTCAGATTCGGTTAGTTTATTATAATATCTTAAAAGTAATTTCAATTAAGCTTGTAGTAGATAGTACAATAAGTTCCAGTTCGTGAGCTAGTCAAGAGTTAGTGCAATTTCTGCCCAGTAGTCTACGTGGAATGGTCAAGCGAAGAAAACAGTTCACAGAATGAGCAAAAATTTGCCCGAATTATGAAATGAGCAGTTTCTCTATTGGGGTGTAACATAGTCTTAAATGTTTAATTAATACGAGAGTCTGACACCTTAGTTAAGTCTGTAGCGTGTCTGCCTACTGAGCTTGGGCCTAAGGTCCCGGGTTCAACTCCTGTCCTGGCCTAAAGAAATAACATTAGTGACGTTGTGCTCTCACTTTTCACAGTGATGAATTAACGACCGGGGGCTGGATGTTGTGTCTGTTCTAGAAGTTAGTTCATAAGTCGTTTACTGATACAATCAGTTAGTTTAGTAGTCCACGTTAAATACCTCAAATAAAAAAATATATTTATTAGGTACTATGAGTATATTTTACTCTAAAAATTAAAAGCGGAGAAATTGATGCGAATTAATAAACCCTCCCTTTTCACCTTCGTTCCCGCAAACACGTCGGACAGTGGAGAGGTAACGGCTGCTGATAACTTGCGTTTTCTTGTATGAAAATGATCATGCAAAGACCACGCCTTGCACTCCGCCTACTTCTATCCCTATTGGTTCTTGTTCTGTATGACAAAACTCCACCTACTTTTCTAGATTCTCCTTCTCGCTCAACGCTCTTTGTAGGCCTACTCTGTTTGAAATATTTGGCCAAGGAGGAAACTTCACGGCGCATGTTCTTTCTTTCTCATTGCGCTAAAGTGACCTNAAGTCCAATTTCAAGTAAAAGTAAGAATATTTCCGGTCAAGGGGCGGGAAATACTTAAGATAACTCTAGGCGCCGACGCCGGGCTAGGAGCTGCGTCAAACTAGTAACACAATTTGTTGGGAGGAGGGAGGAATCATAGTTGACAAAAAAAAAAAAAAAGGAGAGAAATATTCTTAGACTTAACGAGAGTTTAAAATAAATGTTTTTAGACTTAACGAGAGTTTAAAATAAATGTATAGTGGATATAAGACTAATAACTAATAAGAAAAGCTGATTGTTTGTAATATGCGTTTTTTTGAAAGTTCAGACTTTACATCCTATTGGAATAAAAACTATTCTGAGTTATTTAGCACAGCGTCTTACTACCCGTTCGGTTTATACGCTTAAGTGCTAATTACGCTAATAGGTTATGAATTGGGAAAGTTAAGTATAGAGAAAGTGAACCCACATTTGCGTGGAGGGAGGGTAGAGAACCATTTAGGAAAAACCACCACCAGTTCACCCGAGTGAGATTCTAACCTCGATCTCCCCGTCCTCGGCAGTCTAGCTCAACACGACTAGCGCGTTAGCTAATTATGCCACCGTGGTGGGTGAGTCAGTTTACACTGCATGTAATGAACGAGTTTCCCGCACCCAAAAATGCACCAGCAATCACTTAAAAAGTTGTTGCACACGGCTACGAAACTAGGGGTCCCTGGTTCGATTCCTGGCTGGTACAATGGGTAATTTCCTCGAAAGAAGAATTCCCCAATGGTCACCAATATTTGGTAAGTTAGGCTTAAGTCAAGTTTAGGTGTTTCCACTGGTTCCACACCCTCATCTCATCGGGACATGGAAAGAGCCTCCACGGAAAGGATGTACGATTAGTACGTTTGGGCGGTCCCCGGGGAACGGTACTGAGTAGGCCCCTACTGGCCAATCTCTCCACAAACTGGGCTATGAGTGACGCGCAATACACTCGTTAAGCCTAATGATAAAGTAATATTTACACTAATAATATAGTTGGGCCAGGCTTGCAAGGTTCTCGAATCAGGCCCGGTACTCGACAGCGAGACCTTTTAGACTAGGGGCCATTTGCAAATACTATAGATAGACCCGAGGGGTTTGAGAGCACCACCCCCCCGTCAAATGTCTAGAAAATATTTATAGTGTCCATAGTCTGGAAACTTTATGAAAATTAAACACTTTGATCATTTATTTAGAGTGGTTCTTCCTCATAAACATTTTGAAATTTGAATGCTCCTGGAATCTATTTAGAGTGGTTTTTCCCGTGGCAAATTTTTTAAAATTTTATAATTACAAAAGATATTTGCCGTGTCCTCGCTTGGAAATTCTTTGAAAATAAGTCTCTTTTGAAACTATTTAGAGTGGGCTTCTTCCGGCAAATTTTGAAAAATTGTATTCTATCAGAAGCGGCATTCATTTATTGCTTCCTATGGAGTGCTAGAACACTCCACTAACCTTGCCATGTGAGTGAACCCTACATCCTCAGGTAAGAGTCTGGAGTGTTAGAACACTCCACTAACCTTGCCATGTGAGTGAATCCTACATCCTCAGGTAAGAGTCTGGAGTGCTAGAACACTCCACTAACCTTGCCATGTGAGTGAGCCCTACATCCTCAGGTAAGAATCTAGAGTGCTAGAACACTCCACTAGCCTTGCCATGTGAGTGAGCCCTACATCCTCAGGTAAGAATCTAGAGTGCTAGAACACTCCACTAACCTTGCCATGTGAGTGAACCCTACATCCTTAGGTAAGAGTCTGGAGTGCTAGAACACTCCACTAATCTTGCCATGTGAGTGAGCCCTACATCCTCAGGTAAGAGTCTGGAGTGTTAGAACACTCCACTAACCTTGCCATGTGAGTGAGCCCTACATCCTCAGGTAAGAGTCTAGAGTGCTAGAACACTCCACTAACCTTGCCATGTGAGTGAATCCTACATCCTCAGGTAAGAGTCTGGAGTGCTAGAACACTCCACTAACCTTGCCATGTGAGTGAACCCCACATCCTCTGGTAAGAGTCTGGAGTGCTAGAACACTCCACTAACCTTGCCATGTGAGTGAACTCCACATCCTCTGGTAAGAGTCTGGAGTGCTAGAACACTCCACTAACCTTGCCATGTGAGTGAGCCCTACATCCTCAGGTAAGAATCTGGAGTGCTAGAACACTCCACTAACCTTGCCATGTGAGTGAACCCCACATCCTCTGGTAAGAGTCTGGAGTGCTAGAACACTTAACATACCTAAAGTAAATTAACACCTGCCCCAATGAGTAAATACAGGCATGAGAACTAATTACTCAACCATTACTCATTGTGTAAGAGACAAGAGTAAAAATCGCACTACCAACCGTGCCTGTAGATGAAACTCGGCTACACCAATTAAGAGGATTTAGATCAAAATGCTGAAACCTATTACAAACGTCAGGAAATCCAGCATTATTATTATAAAAGTGGTTTATTATTTGAAATATTGTTCTATTAAAAATGTAGGTGATGGTATCAAAATTTCATCATATAACTAAGTAAAGCTTTAGTTCAATTTTTAAAATTAAAAGTATGTATATAGTCTGTTCGTTCTCAATTACGTTTTGTGCAAAATGTGCTCTGAGATTATTGGCAATGGGTTGTGATATAGATCCTTGCTTTCCCAAACAGTTAATTTCTAAGAAAGTCACAAAATATGGTTCTAAGATAATTAGATATAGTTTTAGGGGATTTAGAGTTTCAGATCTATCATTGTCATTAGATATACCACAACAGGAGGATACGTTCCTTCAAGTAGTAAGTGCAAGTCACGAGGGCAAGCCAGCCCATAGATCCGCTTTACTAGTTAGTAGGTAGAAGGTTTGGTGGATACTGAAACATAATAATGATTTCTTTTCAAAATGTGATATTACCAGAAGTTTAGTGTAACCCAGTGCACAGATATATAAACACGTGGAGGAAAGGATATAGACATCAATAGATAGATAGATAGATACAGTAGCCCCGTGGCTTCTTTGGTGCTGACTGACAGCTCACAGCTGACTTCTGACAGTCAACATTTAGGTATATAGCTAAATTTTGACTGTCAGAAGTGACAGCTGCTAAACACATGTTTTTACAGATCATATGGTTTGGCGTAGGGATACATAATTTGGTCTGGTAATTTTTCAAAGCCGTCAGTCATCACCAAAGAAGCCATGGGGCTACTGTAGATAGATAGATAGATAGATATTAATGGGTATGTGGAAAGTTTTTGTATACAAATCAGTCTATTCTTACATACTCTGATTAGTTTCTTTAACAATCTTTCAAAATTTCAGATTACTTGGATGAATTAAACAAAGATTATCTCCTAATCTAAAACTAGCTGCGATCCTCCATCCATGGATATTAAGTGTGTGCTATAGTGGACCTCCTTTTCAGTTTTGGGGGTTGAGAGTGATGCCGGGATCACGATCAACTTAACGTTAACTTAACGTAGCGTTCCCTTAAAGTTAACTTAACTTATGTGTGATCACGATTCACTTAACTAACGTAACTACTCGAGACAAACATATGCATTCTTGAGTATGATCTGTAGTTTTTTACTATTTGTAAAGTGATGATATGTGAATGTTTACAGTTTTCAATCATTATAATAAATATCCATTACTAAACTTTTTTGATAAATTTAGTTCCCTATTTTAGTTTAATTATTTTGTTTCAATGTCTGATCACTAGAACTTACGCTAAAGAGTAAACATTGGTCATAATACCAACAAATGAATTACTAAATAGCCTTGTTGACGTCACTCGCATAATGAATGGCTGACTAGATCACGTGATACCCTTCAAGTAACGTAAAGTAAAGTAAAAGACCTCCCAAGACATCTCTTACGTTAAGTTAACTGCAAGTCAACGTTAAGTTAAGTGCATCGTGATCGCTTCCATTTGAACACACGAGGAGGTCCTTTACGTTAAGTTACGTTAAGTTGATCGTGATCCCGGCATGAGGGTTGGGGTGAGTCATAGTTTCTATGCTCACCAACGGATGTCGCTAGTTTCACCAGTGAGTAGCTATTGTTATTTCGAAACATTGCTTTGAAAAAAAAAAGTACAAAGGGGAAGGGGTTAAGTGGACAGTGCTGTTAGAATGCTGTCAACCGGTTAATCTCTGGATTCCTTGAAAGTGTCAAAAACTGATGGGGCGACCTAGCCTAGCCTAGCTCACGCACCTCTCTTAGAGTAAACTTTTCACTACCCATTTTAAATTACTAGCATGTGACAGCGGTTGCTTCAACTTAATAAAGTAGTATCAATTTTAGATTTATAGCTTTGAATATCCCATTCAATTTTTTAAATAATTTTTACACAATTTTGTTTCATTAAAAAGTTTTAGTAGCTAGTATATTAAAATTGTAGCTACAAGGTAAAGAGTTAATCCTTTTGAATTTTTAATTGCATTATATTATTTAAAATATTATTTACATTTTTAATGTAAACACTATGATCTACCAAAGAAATCACAATATCTATGTCCTAAAAAAAATCGACAACGCTATATTTTGTTGTGCAGAACTTTTCCTGCTCATATTTGAATTTTTTTTAGATAGGGCCTATTAGATTTCATGGAAGATTTTCATTTAGGGCTTAGTTCTTAGACCGCTCGGACACTTTTCCGTGCTATTCTACGTGACCTACAACATTTTAACCGTCAAAACTAACTGGATATATTTTCTAAGGAGGTCGGGGTAAGGAAGGTAGAATTTATTAATATGAAGTTCACACGCATTTACGTGATAAACAGTGAAAGGTTATTTAAGAATAAAGCATCTACATATAAACTGCCGGGATTCAAATCCCGAACTCTTCGTCACTGGCAAACAGGACAAGACTAGATTGAAGTCTTTGCTGGATTGCCCACCTATTAGAGTTGAATAAAATAAATGGAAACATTCCTAAACATTCTTCAAAACATTTAGGATGCAGAAGACAAACGTTCGCGAACCTTTGTTTCAGGTTTTCATATTTTTATTCCCATCGTCCCAGTTAAATATTTTTGGATGTTATGGAGAGTAAATATACCCTGATTTTGGTTAGAAAAAAGTTTAGAAAATTTAAACATATTTCCTTACGGTCAACATTGATAACATTTTACTATATTATTTGAGTCATTCTACAGGTTTTGATAATATCTATTAAATGTGAAAGCTGAAGATAGCATGACTTGGTTAATGAATATATTAAAATTGATTTAGTAGCTTTAGTAACTAACTTCTACTCTCCTTCCTACCAAAATCATACTATATGAACCTGTACCGCCCTTGGACTCTGGAACTAGACAATTTACTTCGCTTCCAAAAGAGGATGAGTAGGCCTCACATATCTCTGTTGACGGCTAGATATAGTCGTATTGTAATAGGAAGAACCATATTGTGTCAACTGCCGCGTAAAGTGTTCTGCAGTTGTCACGTTGACATAGTCTTAATCTCAACAGCTGCTGAAAGAAACGGAAATCTATTTTTGATAATGTTGTCCCTCCTATATTTTATATCTTTTAAAAGACTCTTCTTATGACGATCGATCTACAGCCCAACTGTCATATAAAGGGCTTTCCAGTTATAAAATACATTTTTCCGCCATTTTACTATATTTTTAGCGTTATTTTATAGTTATTGAAGATATATCCATAGTGACAGCTGAATATCATATGGCTTGACCTATCAATACAGGAGAAGTAGATAGAGCTAGTATAGTTTCTAGTTGTCAGGTAAGGTAGGCCCTTTCTATTGAAACGGGACTGTAGTTAAAGTTATTTTTAGCCCATACTTGCAATGACATAGTTTACTGACAATAAAAATAGGTATGTTTCAGTATTCGTTCTGAATAATTAGCATATACACATGATAAACCCAAGTTGATGTAATATCACGTTTGGATTTAAATTTTATAAATTTATTTTACATTTAGTTTTCATTTTTATACAGAAACGAAGCGTCACAGTTCCATGCCGGTTGGCACGCGGATAGAATATCAAACTCATTTATTCAGGTTTGCAAGTTACGTGGAGATAATGAGGTTCAAACTACGGCTGGGTGTACTAAGAGTGGGTTTTTATGAGTGGTTTCTCTCTCTTCCTCTATGCAAATCCAGTAACATTTTGTCTCAATACTAGCTTTCTCAACACTATACCATTAGTGTGAATTAACGCCTATAACCCAAATGAGCAGTAAGATGTGGAGGAAAAACGACTTACTTGATTCATCCCAATATTTGTAGGCCTGTTATAAAAAGTTGACAACACACTAAACTAAAATTATTTATTACACAGCATATTGATATTCTAGTTTAGTTTGTGTGGCTGTCATTCAATTGGTACTTATTTAATGTATTTAAAAAACATAAGTTTAGCCAAAAGTCAGGGGCGCGATTAAAGTGAGATGTCATTTTTCTTTTATATCTAGTTTAATACTAAGTGAATGACCGTATTCTTAACAATGTGTGTATTGCGAATATATCCAATAATATACAAAGGAAACTGTAAAAGGTGCCAATCAAACGCTTGATTTCAAGTCATCGGTGGCTTTTTTTTGACAGCTCTAAAGTAGGTGACGAAACCTGTATAGTTCAAGGATATTAGAGCATTGGCGCTAACTCCCCAGCTCGATTTCCGCGTAGAGTTGATGGTTTTTAGTTATATTTGAATTAAAAGTAAACTTTGGTTCTATAAACATGCCTTAAATTTGGTGTAGTACATTGTTCGGATTCATGGTGATTTTTTAAAATGACTCTTATTGACAAACTGTAACATATTAGTAGTGGGGGTGGCGGACCAAGGCAATATGACCTTGATTATGCCTGTTAACATTTGTGAATGTTGCTGCGTAGTTATTCTCTGTCCTGTCAACTTGTTGATTGCAGGAAGGTAGACTTCCCCGCCACGTCCCGAACCAAGCCTCAAGACATATCGATTATTGATGATTGATAATTGATAATTGATGATTGAGAAGGTTTCTAGCTTAGACTTCCCGTCCCCTCCCCTAAGTCGTGTTGAGTTGCTTTGCCTCGCGGGGACTTTAGAATCTAGAGCAACATCTCTAGCGAGAACGTAGAATACGAGGGGTTTTCAAAAAGAAACCGAACTTTTGATATCAACCGCAAACCGGCAGAGGGAACACGCTGCGGCTACTGATTGCACGTAGCGGCAGGCTTAGACAACAAACTGCCATTTGCCGTGTTTCACTCTGACCGTTAGTTGGCGAGTTACAACCGCTGAAGTGAGCACGTGCACAAGCTGTTCGTCGGACTAGTGCCAAAATGACAATGAAAGAGCTTGAAGAACAACGTGTGAGTGTGTGTGTGTGTGAAATTTTGCTTCAAACTTGACAAAACTTTTACAGAGACATTTCACTCGCTTAGCCAAGCATACGGGGAGGACTGTATGAGTTGAATGCAGTGCTATGAGTGGTTTAAGCGTTTTGAACATGGCAGAATGTCGGTCAGTGACGATCCCAAGCCTGGACGATCTTCCACATCAACAGATGACGACCATGTCGAGGAAATTCATGTTGTGATTCGTGGAAATCTTCGTTTAACTGTTCGATAAGTTTCTGACGAAGTGGGCATCAGCGTAGGATCATGCCATCAAATTTTGAGTGACAAACTTTATATGCGTCGTGTCAGTGCAAAACTCATGCCGCGTTTGTTGACTGCCTATCAGAAACAGACCCGTGTTTAAATCACCCAGGAACTGCTTGCCACTGCCAATGACAATGAAAACTACCTTAAGTACATCATAACAGGCGATGAGACGTGGGTTTATGGTTATGATATTGAAACGAAGGTGTAGTCGTTGCAGTGGGTGGGCAAAGGGTCTCCTCGTTCAAAAAAAGCACGCATGAGTTGGTCAATAGATCAAGGTGATGTTGGTTGTGTTTTTTGACTTCAAAGGCATTGTCCATCAGGAATTTGTACCACGTGGTCAGATAGTAAACAAGGAAGTCTACCAGGGAATTCTAGTGCGTTTGAGGGATGCTGTGCGCAGGAAGAGGCCTGAATTGTGGGAAAACCAGACTTGGATGTTGCATCATGACAATGCGCTGGCTCACGCGTCGCTCCTTGTCCACAGCTATCTATCAAAACATCACACTCCTCATAGTGCCCCATCCACCGTATTCTCCGGACCTAGCCCCAGCAGACTTTTTCCTGTTTCCCAAACTTAAAACCACGTTGAAGGGACTTCGTTTATAAACCATAGAGGAGATTCAGGACAATGCGACAAGAGACCTGCGCACCATCCCACAAAGTGCGTTCCAGGAGGCTTTCCAAAAATGGAAGCAACGTTGGGAGCGGTGTATTGCCAGTAGAGGGGATTACTTTGAGGATGACAGTGCTTAAAATGCTGTACAATGAGCAATAAAGATGTTATAGCAAAAGTTCGGTTTCTTTTTGAACACCCCTTGTACGTTATCTTACAATCTCCATCAGAGCTTTTGAATAACATGCTGAAGGACAGAAAAACAAGTTTGAAAACGGATATAGCCCCAGCACAATGTTGTTGTTGCAAGATCTGTCCTGTCGGTTTTCCCCCACCCCACGGGCATTGATGATTGCTTCCATTAGATAGTCGAAGATAGCAGGACAAAAAACAAGTTGGTATAACAAAGCAATTAACAACTTGACTAGGGGTACAAGGTTAAATTTTATACCCTGTTCGTCAAAAGATAACGTATAGTATAGGTATCGGAAAGGGATATCAAACCCGGTCCTCTGATTAAATAAGTATTATTAGCACCGCGTCTTATTAACCGTGCGGGTTATACGCTATTGTGTGAGATGAACTGGAGGACCTACAGTTTTAACGTGGAATTCGAACAACGGTGGAGGCGTCATCAAATAAGTAGTTATTGCGTTAGAAAATAACCTTTAGGAACCGTGGAATAACAAAGCGAGAGAGTATAAATAGATCTCAAAATCATCACAGTCGGTAATTTTAATTTGTGCTTAGAACATATAATCATCAAGGTGAGCTTTGACGCGCTGGAAAATTGGTTAAATTCAGGTATGCTTTAAAGCGTTTTGTATGTTTAAATGGGTGGCAATTTTACTTATTACATCTTTGGTGAACATAGGTATTAGCTATTTTTTTATATAGAACTTCAAGAAGACACAAAATCGGCGCCTGCAGCCATGGTTAAAACGGTGGCTCCCGATAGTCCAGATCTGTTGGAGCTTTTTACCGAGGATGGGATTTGCTTGTCTGAAATCGGCTGTTCCACGGGTAATTAGAGGCCCGCGATATATTTTGGCAGTGTTTAATTCTTTTTCCCCCACCGTGATAGTAGTTGATATGTATTTATTTAATTTCAGATTATTGGGGTGAGGGGAACGTGGCACAGCCCCCGGAGGTCGAGGGGTCGTCTGATGGTGTGGGAGCGCAGCCCCCGGAGATCAACGACTCGTTCGGGTCTCAAGCCAGCGTCACGTTCGTCGGGGCCGAAGAGGGATATAATTATATCTTGGCCGAAATCGAGCTGTTAGATCGCCTAATATGGCCTCCGGAGACCCAGGATGGTGTGCAGACGCTGGGGTCTAAATAAGTCGTCACGGCCGTCATCCCTCAGACCGAAGAGGGGTATAACGATGTTTTGGCCGAACTCAAGCTGTTAGATCACCTAATATGTGAGTATAGACAGCTTATTTCCCTTCCTCGCTACAGCGTATTGCCCACATTCCAAAAGAAAGAAAAATATGAGCGTCGTTTGCAATGTAAGGTTAACTCGTTCGATAGAATTTCTATTGGTACCGGGTTCAGTTCTCGATACGGTTAATTATCAGTCAGCGTCGGAGGTTTGTGGCTGACTGTTCGCTTGTACCGGATTCGATTCCCTACGTGGTCAAAAATGTTGGTTTGATAAATTATCAGCCAGTGGACAGAGTTTGTGGCTGCCTGTTCGCTTGTACCAGGCTCAATTCCCGACGCGGTAAAAAAATGTTCGTTTGATAAATTATCAGCCAGTGGACAGGGTTTATGGCCGCTTGTTCGCTTGTACCGGGTTCGATTCCCGAAGCGGTCAAAAAAAAACTGTTGTTTTGATAAATTATAATCGAGTGAAAAGGGTTTGTGGCTGCCTGTTCGCTTGTACCGGGTCTGAATACTGACGCGGTTAAAATGTTGTTTTGATAAATTATAAGCCAGTGGATAGGGTTTGTGGCTGCCTGTTCGCTTGTACCGGGTTCGATTACCGACGCAGTTAAAATGTTATTTTGATAAATTATAAGCCAGTGGACAGGGTTTGTGGCTGCCTGTTCGCTTGTACCGGGTTCAATTACTGACACGGTTAAAAATGTTGATTTGATAAATTATCAGCCAGCGTCAGGGCTTTGGGATGCCTGTGCACTTGTACAAGGTTCTAGTACCGACACTGTTAAAAATGTTGGTTTGGTAAATTATAAGCCCAGAACAATAACTTAAACAAACTGCTCAGAAGTATAAGTCAGCTTGTAATTGATATCAAACACATTGCTGAAACATTAACCAAAAAGATCTGAAAGTACTATTAGCAATAATATATTATTGAGATGAATTATACAATTAACTCTATAAGAACATTAAATTAAACAAACTGTTCAGATTGTAATTAATATCAAACACATTGCTGAAGCATTAACTTTAAAAAGAGCTGAAAGTACTATTAGCAATAATATATTTCATAAGTTAACTTTAATATTATATTCTTTAGATAAATTATACAATTAGCTCTATCAGAACATTAACTTAAACAGACTATTCAGATTGTAATAGATATTGCTGAAACATTAACTTAAACGAGCTGAAAGTACTATTGCAATAATATATTTCGTAAGTTTACTTTAATCTTATATTCTTGAGATGAATTATACAATTAGCTCTTTCAGAACATTAACTTAAACAAACTGTTCAGAAGTATAGGTCAACTTGTAATTGATATCAAACAAATTTCTGAAATATTAATTTTAATAATAGTTAGAATCCACGCCAAGTCATGTGCTATTTAAAATAGCTAGAATCCACGCCAAGTCATGTTTGGAACAGTGTTTACTTTGACATGTATGTGTGCGTGTGTGTTATAGTTGAAATGGATGGTGAAAATGTGGGCATACCGATACCCATCGCAGCCGCATCGCCTCCGAGCCATAGAGACGGTGTTCGAGCCCAAAGGCAGACGGGGATCCTACCACAACCCATGGCCAGCACGTCTTCCGCAGCAAGTAGTGGCCCTGTAAATCAGGTAGGTGGAGCGTTTCCCCAAGGTGTCCCTCACCGAATCGAAGAGGAGAGAACAAAACAAATGAGGCGTTTCTTTTGTACCGGTAGAGAAGTTACCGTATATCTTAGTGCTCCAGCGAGTGATCGTGACGCATTAAGCTGGCTTGAAGAGCAAATTATTGTTTTGCTCAATCGGCTGCAGGACCACAATGTCAGTGCCGATGACCACGTCGGCTTACCTTTGAACAGTACGGACTCGACGTTGAACCCTGTATATGTCTCATTTAGGTGATCAGACCAGTTAGACGCTCGAGCCGTGCTCGATAAAGTAAGTTGCGTGTTTCAGAGTAATAATATGTTTTTGAGTACGGCGCCACTGTACGTTAAACTCAGCCATTTTAAGGAGCCTCGCGGGAGTGGTAGAAGTTATTGTTATAAATTCTCCCCCACTAGCACATATAGTCGTAATAACAAAGGAATCATTATGATTCAAAATGGTGACGATACACTTTGCCTTGATCGTGCATTGGTCGTCGCCAAGGCTATATGTGATAATAAAAGAGAACCAGGATGCATGGGCATGAACACCTTTAAACAGATTAAACAGTGTCGTCTTATTCAAAAACACAAAGCAGAAGATTTATGCCGTGATGCCCGTGTGAATCTTTTGAAAGTTAGTGGGCTAACCGAACTGAAACAATTTCAAACGTACCTCACCGAATATAAAATCACGGTGTTCAGGGAACGTCGGGGGAGACAGGTCCTATATGAGGGGCCTACCCCTTCCAAACCGTCCTTTAAGGGCCACCTTGATTTGTATTTTCACTACGATAAGCAAAACCATTTTGACGTCACAACATCCTTGGAAACCGCGTTTAGGTGCTGGTACTTTTGCCGCGAGTGCCGTGTACCGTTGAACACAAAGAACAAGCACAAATGTGAATCCACGTGCAAAAAGTGCTACGCTAAAGCGGGCTGTAGCGGAGGCCGATCTGTGGTCTGTAAAGACCATGGGCGATGGTTCACAAACCAGATGTGTTTTGATAACCACAAAGGTCCGGTTCTTGCAGAGGTCACATGTCGGTCTGTGATGTCAAAATGTTTGCAAGGTATGCGGGCAATTTTTCAGTTTGGAAAAGTCAAATTATTCACACAGGTGTTATGAGACTTTTTATAGAGTATGCGAGACCTATTGTCCTTTTGGCCATTTCTGTTATATGAAGAAAGCCCCATTAAAGCCATAACTGGAAAAGAGTAATTTCATGTTTGTATTCTTTGATTTTGAATGCAGGCAAGAAACTCTTCTTCAAGGTGTGGTCGGCACGTACTTGCACGAACCTAACCTATGTGTCGTGAAGATGTGTTGCAAGGCCTGCGTTCATATAGATGCAAATGAGCATCATTGCACAGAATATGGGGGCGATAGGACTCGCATATTCAGGAGTGATAACACAATGGCCTAATATTTTGGATTTCTCGAGCAGATTAGAGCATCAAAATTTAAAGATATCACCCTCCTAGGGCATAATGCAAAAGCCTATGACGGGAATTTAATTTTAAAGTACATGATGGAGGTGAAAAATTGGACTCCGGATCTAATAATGAACGGTGGGAAAATCATGTTCATGCGTTACGGCCCGCTCCACTTTATTGACTCGCTGAACTTTCTCCCGATGTCGTTGTCCAAGTTGCCAAAAATTTTCGGCTTGGACGAGTCTTTGGTTAGGGGACATTTCCCCCATTTTTTCAATAAAAAAGAAAACGCGGGGTATAGGGGTCCCTTGCCGCCAAAGGAGGACTACGGTGTCGGTGAGATGTCTGCCGAGGGAAAGGAGCACTTTGAGAAGTGGTATGACGCGTTGGTCAAAGAAAATTATGTCTTTGGTTTTAAACGCGAGTTGGAGCTGTTTTGTGTGAAAGACATAGAGATCCTGCGGAAGGCCTGCCTGATTTTAGAGAAATGGTCGTGGAGAAAGCAAAGGGTTGATACCTTCAGAGAGGCGTGTATGATAGCCGGAGCAGCCATGTTGGTCTACCGCAGAAGTCATATTAAGGAAAATACCGTTGGTATCATCCCTAACGGTGGCTATCGGTGCGCAGACCAACATTCGCACGTCACTGTACAATGGCTCTGCTGGGAGGCCCATTAACGCGGTGTCTCTATTCTTCATGTGGGTAACGGTCTTGAGGAATATGTGTTAGGGCGACGTGTAGACGGCGTGGTTAAAGCTGGAGATACCACCACCATCTTTCAGTTCTGGGGCTGTTATTGGCACGGGTTTCCTCTCTGTTGTCCTGACAGGACCACCCCTATCAAAAATAGCCTCCATGAGACCATGGAAATGCGCTATTGAAGCGACCATGGCTTGTTTGGAAAAATTTAAGAACGCCGGCTACACGGTCGTAGAGATGTGGGAGTGTACGTTTAATGCGATGAAACGCATAGACAAGGACTTGAAGCAATTCTTACTCCGGCACGAGGTGTAGTCCAAGGAGCCCATCAACCCTAGGGATGCATTCTTTGGCGGGCGTACAAATTGCATCAAATTCTTCCACGAAGCAGACCTTGAGAAGATCAAGTACTTGGATGTGTGTTCGTTGTATCCTTACGTTTGCAAGTATAAAAAATACCCCATCGGCTACCCCAAAATTCACTTGGAACCAAATTGTCCACCTATAGATAAAGTAGAAAGCATAACCAAAGTTACAGTGACGCCTCCGTGGGATTTATTCATGCCCTTATTGCCTACACGGATGCACGACAAGTTAATGTTCATCTTGTGCAGGAAATGCGGGGAGGAAAAAATCAATGCGCGTGTCGGCACAACGACAAAAAATATCGCTGGTTGACAGGCGTCTGGGTGATTGACGAGATCCGGAAATCCGTTGCGAAAGGCTACACCGTCGAAGCAGTACACGAAGTGTGGGAGTACAATGTATCTGTTTACGACCGTCAGACACGTTCTGGTGGCCTGTTTCAAGAGTATACATTGATACTTTTTTGAAAATCAAACAAGAAGCCAGTGTTTGGCCAGAGTGGTGCACCTCAAAGGATGAAAAGTTAGCATATATTCAAAATTATGAGGAAAGGGAGGGGGTAAAACTCAATTTTGGCTCAATTTGTAAAAACCCCGGTCTCCACACACTGGCTAAAATATTATTAAATTCGCTATAGGTAAAGTTTGGGCAAAGACCCGATTACCACACGCAGCCATTGTCAACGGCTATCAGGGCATCCACAAGTACCTGACGGATCCGTACATCACCGTGGACAGCGTCACCGATGTTAATGACGAGGTTATGTTCCTCAATTACAAGGATGCGCGTGACGTGTTTTGCCTTAACTCTAACACGAGTGTGGTGGTAGCGTGATACTCGACTGCTATGGCTAGGTTGCACCTATACAGCATCCTTGAACAATTGGGGGACCATGTTTTGTATCATGATACAGATAGCGTTCTTTTCACGGAACGCCCCGGCGATTGGAGTCCACCGACCGGAGACTTTTTAGGTGACCTCACCGACGAACTTCAGGATTACGGTCCGGGAAGCTA
>CABFVX010000155.1:421459-436292 GCA_902151425.1 Timema shepardi | reverse complement strand
AGCTAAGAGAATTGGCGCAATTCGGGCGAGCCCGGGGTGTGGGGGATTAGGGCAAAGGATGCAAATGGGTTAGTTCCACCCAAAGGCCCAAATATCATTTTTACAGCAAAAAGTCATGACTTATGACATATGATCATAAAAGGCAATTATTATTTTTGGTTTAGTTTTAACTAATTTGCCAAACCTAGTTTTCTTAGGGTGTTGGCAATATAAAGGTAAGAACTTTTTTTCTTAGTGATTTAAGTAATTTTATTTTTACAAGAACCTAAATAAAATATGAATGTAAAAATTAATAAAGCAATGAAATAAAGTGGTTTTTTTGGGGGACAAATGGTAACTCTCGTGTTAAGACTACCCTGCTGATGACAGGGAGATCGGGTTTCGAATCTTGGTTGGATCTACTGAGAGGCGTTTTTAAAAAATGGCTTCCCATTCTCCTTTCAAGAAAATTCGGAAATGCTTCCTTCCTCAACACAACCCCATAAGAGTAATTATCATATATGCGTACAACCTGAACAGGTAGTAAGACGTGTTTATAAAAAATAATATATCTTTTGTGTAAAAAGAGGGCCTCCAAACTTACATTACTCCAAGACTCCTGAATCCTCTTGATGTTCCCTGGGAGGAATCAAAACTTTTGAAATACCCGGTGCCGGCAGACATTCTAGTCGAATCTTCCAGGTGACCCAGGGACAAGAACTTTTTCCGCATTTGTACCGACAGCTGACGTTTCACTACGAGAAAATAAATCTAAAATAAATAGTTCTATGAGACAGCAAAAAAACAACCTACAAGTTTTCACTTTTCCCTTTAATGAAAGAAGGGGGTAAAGGGGTATAGCTTTTGTATGTTTTAAATATGTGAACTTTTTTGTATTGATAAAAATCGCTTTCTATCACAAGTTACCTGTAAAGATAGGTGAGCGATTAACACGCCTGTCTTTCAATGAACAATATTTTATTTCGACCTGGTACAGTTTCTTATATTTAGAATATTTTTTTTTACTTTTGTTGTTTTGTTTAAGCAGCTAATAAACCCATTCGGGTTCGGTTCATTACTTAGGTACGCTAATGTACTAGGAACTAGAAAGGTAGACTTTAAGAGTAAATGTACCAGCATTTTCTTAGAGAAATAAATAGGAAAATACGAGAAAAAAAAGCCTTCATTACACCTGACCGGAATTCAAACTCTGATTTACCCGTTACCGGCAAACCAGACTAGCACGAGAGGGATGCGTTCGACCAAAGATGTTTCAACCTTTTCTAAGCAACGGCACACTAAACAAGGAAGGCGCTTAAATTGTCAAGGCACACCATCGTTTTTCTTAAGGAGAGATTTTATCTTTAAAAATATGGAGTATCAATATTGTGTTTAAAAAGCTCAGTAACTAAAATTCGTATCATAATGTAATTTTTCAAATAATGTTAATCATAGACTTATTTTTATTCCTCAATTTTTTTTTCTTGCTTATTCTTCCCTCAAATCTCCGCGGCACACCGGTTAAAAGGCATACGGGTCAAATAATTATTGTTATTCACACTTTTATCTCACCTAGAACTTATAGGCTTTATGTCATTTTGTGCTTAAATTAGATCAAAATAAACCATTAATATTTGGGATATTTAACATCTGTCAGTTTATAAAGTGTCTGACTTTAAATAAATAAATACATAAAATACACAAATTAAAACATCGTAGATAGCTGAGCATTCTTATTTTTAATATGTGTTATTTTTATTCAATCATGTTGTGCAATTTCCATAAAGAATTATCAATATTATTGGTAAAATATGATTTTATCCGTGATTTGGTGACTTCGGGTGTGGAAACTTGTCGAAGACGTCGTCCTGTCATTTCTCGAGGGGAAGACTTCTCCCACCCAAGTCCCACATTCCATCTCTTCCTACTGGGACGTTCACACTAGAATAATACATTCCCACCCGACCGTTGTTAACATCGCTTTTACCACGGTACAATTATTTACCCACACCAGTGGTCACAAGGATGAAGGCGTAGACTTAATAACTTCTTTGGCTTTCAGATAAAATTCTTCTCATGAAAATGGTATAACGCTGGTTTTCCTGCGACAGGTCGAGACTCAAATTTTGTACGGCTGTATAGTGTCCGTCGCACCTCCCCCCTGGAATTGTTTCCCACTCCCTCTCAATTCTACCTTCCTCATGCCCTACCACAATGGTAGGCAACCTACGGACCACGTGTCGGATCCGGCCTGCCAACTGTTTTTATCTGGCCTGCAAAAAATTTCGGGAAAATGTATGTACACACTTATCGGTTCATTGTCCAATTTTATCACCCTTTAAAGGTTCTCAAGATTTCAAGGTTTCTCTAAAAAAATCAATTTACTAGAAAACACTTTCATAATTGAATTGTCAGAAGTACCAGAATAATTAAAGCTAGAAGTTGCAGGTTTACAAACCAATACTATTCTTAATAGTTTTAATTGGCATTATTTTATTTTATTTAAGTATTCTGATTACACAGGTGGGGCCGAAACAATTAGACGATTAGTAACTTGAAAATTCAAACTTTAATTGAAAAGTAAATATTCACCAGTTAAATAAAATCAAACTGCATATTTTACTTTTTCACTTTTTGAAGATCATGTCACTCAGGTGAGCTCAACCGCCTGTCAGGCAAACCTCAGCGGGTTGTCCATCACTTTCCTCACCATAGATCGTCTGATTGTTTCCATCTCACACTATATATTCCCAAATTTGAAAACACTTGCAATAAAAATTATTACTAGCTTTGGGAGTACTTATCTTATAAGTGAGCAAACAACTGCAAGAATTAAATATGGAAAATAAAAAGTAAGATCGTGCATCACAGATGAAAATTTATATAATATTTCCGAATTTGTTTCACAAAATATTGACGCTGTTATCACTGAGCTAGCAAAAAAAAATGTCAAGGACAATGTTCTTATTAGTTTTAATAAAAAGTTTCTCTAACTTCAGTAAAAATATAATTTTTCTGTGTTATAAATCCTTAACTTGTTACTTAAAAACTCATGCTGAGTTTTACTATCGACAAGATGTATCGATAGTTAATTTCTGTAATTTCTTGTACGATGTAAAATCTCTAAATATTAATAAATAACCATTTTACTGAATATAATACTTTCGTATAACTGCTATACACAAAGCAAACAAATAAGTTGTATTCATAAAAAAATATATACCTACTACAACTAATTACTATTATGAGATATATAACGTTGACATTTTTTGCTCAATCATTTTTTTTTAAACAGGAAGGCCCACCCGCAATTTTGCATAAACCAATACAGCCCATCATCTGATTCGAGATCAATAATTTCCATTTGAAACTGAAACTGATAGTGTTTCAACATTGTAATCAAACGGATATAAAACAACCTTATTAATTTTCCTTTGTTTTTCCCTCAAGATCAGAAAATCGTCCCCAAATTTGTTCTTTAAATTAGGACTTAATTCTAATACAAATGAAGAAAGAAATTTTGCTTCACGTTCTCCACGAAATTTTTCACAACATGAGAAATTAACCAAGCTCTGAACGTTCACCTGTTTTTCAAGTAGCATCGTTTTTGCAATGAATGCCTTGATATGCGAGAATAAATCACAAATAAAATTTGTTTCAGCTTGCAACTTTATACTCAATTTATACGTATGGCTGGTCACGTCTGCAAAAAATTCCACTTTCCAAAGCCAATCAATCTCTACATATATAAAATCGAAAGCCCTGACTTGACTGACTGACTGACTCACTCACTTACTCACTCACTCGCACACTCACACATCACTAATTCTCACACTTCCCACGATGCTAGAAGGCTGAAATTTAGCAAAGGTGTTTCTTATAAGCTAATTATGAAAAGTAAAACTGTTTCAATTCGATATTTTGTGATTAAGGGGGTGAAATCGGGGTACCTACCCTAATCAACGATATTGCTTTGTAAACTCTTTTTAAGCGCTTAGAGGGTAATAATTCGATAAGTTTGCTCTAACAATGCTTTTGAAAAAATATAGCTATAATTTTTAACTCCGTAGATGCTTCTAGGGGGTGGAAAAAAATTAATACAATTAATTAAAATATGTAATTACATTTTAATATGCAACTATAACAGACGGTAGAAGTCTGTAGTTTGTATTTTGCTGAATTTTGTGGTGTTTGTAGAGTCTGTGGGAGGGAAAGGGCCCGGCCCGGGGTGGTGTGTTGTTGTGGAGGAGTGATGGGAAGGGGGAGGGAGACCTGTCCAGCCGCACTTATAACGCAGCCATTCGCCCAGATTCCGTCACTCAGTTCACGTAATAATGCCTTCGAAAAAATATAGCAAATATTATTAACCCCGTAGATGTTTCTAAGGGGTGGAAAAAATTAATACAAAAAAATAATCTCTCTATTTATAAAAGCGAAATCCCTGACTGACTCAGCAATAAAACTCTTCATAATTTTCATCAAAAAATAAATAATAACACAATATCCTGTGCGAAGAATGGGCATTCAGCTAGTGTTTGATAAAAGTGATTGAAGTTTATTCTTCTCGGTGAGAAATTAATCAATTTATATGTAATAATTTATATTTATTTTAGTCAATATAATACTTATTTTTAAAATTACGTGGCATATTTCGTGACTTTCCTCTAACAACCCTCTGCCAGGAGTCTTGGAATTACCTAGAGATCGTCACAAACCGTTCTGTTGTAGATATAGGGAGTGACATCAGCTGTCTAAGGTTTTGCAATTCTGAGAGCACTCTGGCTTGATGTGATGGGGGGGGGGGGGCAATCACGCGTGCGAAGAGAAACGAGACATGTCAAATATACTGCGTCGTTAAGAAATAACGAAGGTAAACAATTATTTGTTTATATATATAAAATCTTGGGGCGGGATGGATGTGGCCCACGGGCTGTAGTTTGGAGACCCCTGCTTTATACCAATCGGTCACTGAAGTGGGTGACAGTTAAATAGCCCAAACAAATAATTTAAAAAAAATTATACAGAGTGTATTAATAGAAACACATCTTTGAGGGGGTATTCTCGAGTGAGCTCCGCCGTAGCTTCGTTGATATAAAGGCTCTTTTTAGCGGCACGAGCTCTAGTGAGAGTAGTGAATGATTGTTGGGCATGGAACCAGTCCTGACTCCTGACTGACCGCGCTTTGTAACTAGGGGTGCACACAAAAATATATTCTCGGTTCTGTTATGGCCCGCCATTGGGTTGTGTATTTTTTATGGATTTTACAAGATAGTTTTTTTGAACAAAACACAGATTTTTAAAAATCAAATTTAGCACATCCACCGATGGCATATTATATTGATAGCTAAATAATTATTTACGTAAATGCTTCATTAAAAAAAGGGGTTGTTTGTTTTAAATGTATCTTTACCCACTTCGGTGGCAGCAGGGTCTAAGGCGTCACTCTCGTAATAAATTAGACTGCCAATGATGGATAGATCGGGTTGAGTCCCGATTGGATAAACTGAGGGGTTTTTCAATGTTTTCCACTCCCACTTCACGCAAATGTGGGTAAACTTCATATAAATTCGATCTTCCTCATCGCTAGCACGTAGGCGTAATTATTATGTAAGCGCACAGCATGGACGGGTAGTAAGACGTGGTGATAAAGAAAAAATTATCATTACTTTTTTATTTTTCTATAACTTCAGAAACTCATTGTAGGCCTACTTAACCAAAGGTTCATCAAATATATTTTGATTAATTAGTGGATACATTTAAACTAATAATTTAATATAAAACACTTGTATTTATAATATATTTATTTGAATAAGGGCCTAGCACAGGAAGAGTTGGCCAAAAGTTAGGGATTTGGCTTGAGTACTCAACCTTAATCCAAGATTTTTTGACTCGAAAATAAAGTTACTTTTAAATATTTCAAATTTGTTTTATAGTGTTGTATTTACTCTTATTTTTCATGTTGCTTAAGTATGAAGGTATGCTTTGCATACATTATATATATACATGTATATTAATATATATAATGTATGCAAAGAATATATATATATATAAACAGATTTTTTCATAAAACTTAACCGTAAAAAAGTAACGTAAAAAATATCTTAGGATTGTAAAGCTTCCTTCTCCTAACCAATTACCGCCTTGAAGGGTTCGAAAGAAACCCGCACCACTCACGAGTAGATTAAATTGCCTCTTTGAGCTGTCAGGGGAAATAAGTACAATCTGATGAGAAGATTGGCACAATGGCCAATAGTGTTTGATCTTATTCATTTTTTGCGGCTAATTCTGAGCTCATGCGGGAAACACGTCAACAAGACCGCCGAACGTATTTATTAAAGAGGCCAAACCAATGTTCACAGTAATAAGTTTTTTAGTCATTTCAAGAATCGAATGTTGAATAAACAGAAGCTCTTCCGAACGAGCAAAGGTGTTGGGCGTCACCCAATCGCTCTGGCTGGTGAAGGCCAACTGCAAACCTCTAGCAGTTGTGATAAACTATCGGTAACCCTAGTTGCCAGATGTCATGATCACGAAAACCAGTGAGCTGAGTGCCAGCTCACTTGACTTGGAATCGTGAGACCGTGGGTTAGTTACCGGACAGATGCTATTTGAGTTATTAAGTGAATTCTACTCCTAATATATATATATATATATATATATATGTTTCTCTAAAAGTGTATTTGAAAACTGGAAACTCATATTGCCACAAATGTGGGAGAGAAATATTACAATTGTACTTAAATTCTTAGTCCGGTTAATCAATAGTTTGAAGATAAATTATATTGTTGTCAATAAGGTGTATTTTTGGTTGTTATGTTGGGGCCGGCTGTAGTTCTGCCCGCCTTCACAGTTCACTGAATGAAGGTCAAGGCAGCTGCTCACCCACCGCCATGTTGTCACAGTATATATTTTTTGCAGCCCCAAGAGAGACACAACACATGCTGGTACTTTTGACATGTGTTTTCACAGAACGTATCACAGTCACACCAACGCACATTCATTCAAAAAACTCTGTGAGATACGTGAAATAGATTGACTACTTTCTAAAATAAAAAAGCTTGATAGAAAAAAATATAAAATTAAGAATAGCTAATAGAATACTTTGTTCGAGGTTTTATTTATCGTTGCAGTTTCATAATAATAATAATAATAATAATTCGTTCGCAAGATGCATGAATAAGTTGAGAAACGAATCCTGACCTCCCGAGTCAAATATCACATTGAAACTGCTTGTGAAACATTTAGTTTGTAATCATACTTGTAATACAGTTTAAAACCAAAGAGATCTCTCTATATAAAGCTGTTCGATTGATTAAACATTTTGGTTTGTGCATTATAACAAATATTATTCTATTGAAATTAATATTAGATATTTCAAGTCATTAGTTCAATTAAAAGAAAATAAATTATACAGAAACTTGCGCGGGTATGCGATTTCTATAAGTTTTTTTAATCCGTATTATTTTGTCCTTGAGTGAATTATTGCACTATCATCATTCATCACTGTTAAAATAATAACTATATAACATTCTAACTACTACATAACGACAACCTCGCAGTATACGTATATTCTAATTATTATAGGAAGAACGTTATCTAACAACTAGAAAAGCTATTAGATCTACTTTTACGTATTAATACGCCAAGGCATGGTATCTACAGATGTCACTTTTGATAAATATTATATATACCTATAAAATAGCACTGATTATAAAGTAAAATGTTATCAATGTTAGCTGCAAAAAAAAAGTTTGTATTTTTTAAAAGGTTCTTTCTACAGTAATCCTACTGTATATATTTTGAAATCCGCTTTTATCACTGTCTCAGCGAATAGTTGACACATGAAATGCAAGGTTCGGGTTTATTTATCTCCACCGTCCAAATGTGCCCAAGGTACGTTTGAAGTGGCTCAATCACCAGGTGCATCAAGAGATGCAGCTAGTATGATAATGGCGGCGGTCACAGTGGCCTCTGGTGTGGACTGGAGGAAACAACCATAGAAGCGTGGGTCGGCGTCGTGGCAAGGCGATTGTTCGAATTGCTCGTGGATAAAATACACATATAATCAAGTCAAACCAGAGTGCTTCGTTTCACACAAGTTTCATCGTGTGTTTTGATAACGTTTGTTCGTAGTTTGTGTTTTATTTAAAAAAAAAATACATTTCAGGGTGGATGAAAATCAAACCATTCGACATTGTTTTGATATTTGAGTGATTTGTTTACTGTTTGTTAATAGGTTTCTGATGTGAGTTTTAGTTTGAAATGTGAGCGTTATATTTGACCAGTGTTTACATGGATTACTTTGAGATCGCCTCGTTTAATACACCCCATAAGTGTCAAATGGTAGAAGCGTATCTTTATTCATGTGGGAGTAGTGGTTGTAAATAAATAAAAAAAAAGGGTGAGCTTTAGGGGATCGTGTGAAAATAAAATAGTGATCCTTTGAAAATAAAAGACAGAAGGTTGCAAGGATGGAGACAGGCACTCCACCTTCGACACCAGAACCTGACAGACAAAAAAATGTCCATTTAGTGAATGGGGGACGCGATTTAGACTTTGTGCCCGAGGACAGTAATCTTTCAGCCGGGGAGCAGGACCCTTGCCTACCTGCGGCCAGTAACAGCAAGCCGGCCACCATAGCAGAGAGACAGCCTTCCACTTCCAAAGACGAGGCGGACAATAAACAAACGTTGATCGGTTCCAATGACAGTATCGGTGGTAAAAAGAAGAGAAATTCCTACGATCGTACCCGACCCAAACTAGCGTCCAGGATTGAATCCCGGATGAGGGAACGGACGGGCCTCAGCAGGCTAGGACTGATCGTCGCGGCTCTGCTAGTCTTCTTGTTGTTCGTTTTCTTGATCGTTATAATCGTGCTGGCGTCTACTTGGCCCAGGAAGACGCACGTGGAGCTATCACCGATCTGCAGGACGTCACCCTGTTTGATGGCGTCTGCTCAGGTAAGACCTGCATGATATTACTCATTAAAAGGACGTCAAAATTGTGTCCGTTTTTTTGTTAGCTAAGACAATTTTTGAGGGAAATATAATCCCCAGTCTACAAAAACTCTGCGCACTTCCTCTTCAAAAACGATTTAGGCGTGTACTAGATTACGGTATGATTAGCTGCTCATACACACAATACATGGTTTGTTTAATAGACATTAACAACTATCATAAAATAATGTTTCTAGCATTTTAATTTATATTTTGAATATGGAAAACTTATAATGTCCTCTGATACGACCCCATAAATAAATAATTTTAAATCATAAACAAGCCTTTTCAACGTCAATCTGTCTTTTTCAACATTTCCTGAAATAACTTGTTTATTATAATTAAACAAGAAAGAATTATTGACTACACATAATAATGTGGAATAATGTTACTTAAAAGTGAAAAGGCGTCAAATAAAATGGTTAGATTTAAAGAAAATAATGTACAATGGATATTTTTTTTAATTTGTTTTATATCTGCAATATTCTATTATTTTAAAGACTCAAATGTTATATTTCAATGTCATTTTACAAACAGTATCAATTTATATTCATATGCATTGACTGTTTTTAAAATCAGTTTCAAATTGTTTTTTAAATCAAATTAACAGTGGCGTATTCTTAGAAAAATTAATAGGTATGCTGTACTCTAAAAGTTGCAACGGAGATTTGGGGTTCGAGGACCCTCAACCACCGTTGTCCAAGAACGTCAAGAGATTATTTCAAGGGATATATTTGAAGATGTATTCATTTAGAACAGTAGTTCTCGAACATTTATTATTTCCCTTTAACTATATGTTATCTTAGGAAATTTTGAGCCCCCACTCCCATATTCTCTCTTCTTTTATTTATCCATAACGATGATTACCATCCACTCAAAATGTAATAAAAGTAAATCCATGGAGTCAACCCACATTCAGGCTATACCTACCGAGTGGCTACCAAACTGTTTGGTGAATTAGTGCCAACTCATGCGGATAGAGGATGTCATGTGATCAGCACAACTATGACTCCAGCCATTAAGCTCGGCTTTCTATACCGGAGCCACTACTACTTTATTCGAGTAGCACCTTATTTATCCACCCTAGGCTGAATCTAACCCGTTCCTGACCCACCGCTTCCCAAATAATCTAGACGCACTGGGAATCAAACCCGGGACCTTTGGGTCCATAGCCAAAACCTATTACCACTAGACCACAAAGGTAGTCCTCAAATTGTAATGATATATATATGGTTAGACATTTAAGTAAACACTAATGTCTGGGCTAAGAGTGGTATGGGCACATTTCTGAATGCATAAGAGAGACAGATCCTATTCAATTAGTCTGGTGTAGTTAAAAGCACACAGTTAGCAATACTCAAAGCAAACAATCATAATAAGAGTAAAATGAAGTGATACATCGATCAAGCGTCCATCAGATCTTGGTGAGAGGGAATCAGGTGGATTGTCCAACTCACTTTGCAATTAAAACTTTTTTATAAAGCTTAACTTATCTCACACAATGCTGCTTGGAAACAAACGAGTCTCCCAACTTTAGAATGTATGCTCCAGAAGCTATTTAGATGCGTACACTCTGACTAACATAGGAGAGATTATCGTTACGTCATTGATTTATTGCTAAGATATTTACACACATCTTTTGCTGTAAGCAGTAGTGCACCCAAGGGGGAGGGGAGCAAACAGGGTATTTGACCCCCGTCCTTCCCCAATGCCACAAATATTGTTAATATAAATTTAAATAATATTAAGTATGAATAAAATATTTAGCATTGAAGATGTATAGAATGTATATGCTACATTTTAAGACCAGGCTTCAGACTTTAAGCCTAATATTCAAAAGGTTTACCATTACACACAAAATTGACAGTTGAAAAAAACATATAAATAATAGCTTCGATACCATTTGCATTATTAAATCTCTTAATTACTATAAAACTACTCAAAATGATTTATAAAAACATTTGATATTCATAAATATTCTCGGCCCCCAGGGCTTAGGAGGCTGTGCAACCTCAAACCCGCTCTTCATCAAAATGTCATTCTTGATACAGCCTTGATTGAATGCCTCCCCCCAAAATAAATGGCTGGGTGCGCCACTGATTAAGTAAATTATATGAAAATATATTTTATTTTACCTTTTCCTTCTAAATCATTTTTAAATGGTGAAATCACACTCCTGACTTTTGGGATTCTTTAATGTATAATTTAAAAAAAATAACAATGACTAATAAGTCGTTATTGTAAAACAAAAACTAAAAGAACACTATTAAAACTTCACGTTCTATTCTACTATAGACGAACAAGAATTACCGTCAACTATGGTTAAAGTAGCCTCGTCACCCGATCTACCCCCAACCTACTCTATCATTGCTGAAATTCCTTAATTTGAAAAAGTGGTTAAATGTGTTTGCTAAATACATGATAATACATGTGACTAGAATACCTAAACATAACTCAATGTATTTAATTAGTGTATAATTTAAAGCTTGTTACATATACTAACTATTAGTTTACAATTAATTTTATATATTTTTTAAGTATTTTTACATAAACTACACAAAATTAGCTTAATAGATAAACATTGTGATCTTGAATCTTTTTTCAATAGTTGGAACAATGCTTAGCTTGCTTCACATGAACAGCATGACCTGGCGTGTAAAAAGTGAGCTCATTGACCAATTACTTGTGGGCGAGCGGAAAGGAATGTGTTGCATCCCCCTAGACATTGGGCAAGGTCATTAGAGCCTCCCTAGCTTGCCATGCGTTTTTCAAGTAGCAAGCCCTGGGTTAACTATTTTGATAGGTAGAACCTTTTGGAAGAAGAATTACTTAAAATACAGTATTCTTGGAACATGAACCAAGATTAGTTTTAAAATTAATAATTCATTACATGTATATTTATTAACAACTTGAACATTAGTGTTTACACAGTTCACACAGACAGTATTGAATTAAACAAAAAACTAGTCCATATCCTTATGGGTATATTGCGCAGGACTAGCATACCCAGAAAATACGCCCCTGCAAATTAAATGTGTAAACAAAGTTCATATTCTGGAGCGTGCTCGGATACAGTTTTAATAGCTACTCTCTCTAATTAAATATGTTAATTTGCCAAGACACGAGGTCAATTTTGACATCTATAAAATAAACATTTTTTCAGTTTCTTCCTCAGTTCCCAACTCAATTTCATATCTCATAAAAAATTCATATAAATATGTATAATATTAATATTAACAATATTTCATTCTGTACACTTCATATGAATGTCGGGTTATACTAAATCTCAGCCCCTTACATTAAATCACTTTACCTAAACAATTGTACACGAAAAGAATAAAATAGGAAGCTTGACCCCATATAACTCGTGAAATGAAATGATTTGAAATCATCAAATCACTATTTTTAGTTTATAATTATACACTCATTAAAATTGTGCAGTAAAATGTTGATGGTTGGATAACCTTTAATGTTTTGAGTAACACTCTTTTGACACAAGCTCCAAAAACTTTATTTGTCACCAGGATTTGTGGAACTATTGCTTCGACTCATCTGTTTTCACTGGAAACAAAATATTGAAAATATATTCGTTCAACTAGAGCTGAAGCAACTTTAGTTGATAAAAAAAAATGGAATCGTGGTAACACGCTTTTATATACAGTAGCCCCATGGCTTCTTTGGTGCTGACTGACAGCTTTGAAAAGTTACCATACCAAATTATGTATCCCTACGCCGAACTAAATGATCTGCAACAACATGTGTTTATCGGCTGTCACTTCTGACAGTCAAAATTTAGGTATATACCTAAATGTTGACTGTCAGAAGTCAGCTGTAAGCTGTCAGCCAGCACCAAAGAAGTCATGAGGCTACTGTAGACTTGCACACCATAAGCCAAACCAGACACCTTCAATAAAGTGGAGGTAACATAACCTCTATCGGTGCTCGCATGGTCTAATAGGCTGGGTTTCTCAACTTAGAAGTGCCCGAGGGCCACATTTAATCCACGAGTCTTGTGGCGAGCCGCATCATAATCGGTTAAGGGGTGGAAGAAAAAAGGACTTGTGCAGATACACAAGCTATTATAAAAATAGAGCGTAATTAAGTTTATTTTTGAATGAACATCAGTTCGAGCTATCACGGATTTTTCTCCCGCAAGTCAAAATATATTTCTCGACTAAAAACATCAATTTTACTACAGTAGATTTATATTCCTAGAAATTTCGTTGGCCACAAAATAAAGGGGGGCATCGTGGGCCACCAGTTAGAAACTTCTGTTCTTAGAAGTAACTATTACAATAAATTGGATTGCAAGTGACGGGGATGCTGTGATTTAAATCTCCGTCGGGTGTGTTGGTGTATTTTCCTATCTGTTTTCCCACTCTGACTCCATGCATATGCGGGTACCCTCATAAACAATTTCTACCCCATTAGTGTGGATTCCCAAATGCTTCGAAAAACAAGCGCAGAACAGAAACATGGTCACGTGAGGAGGTCCAAGCCAATCACAAGATTTCCTTCTCATCGGTGCGAGCTGTTCCGCTCAAGTTAAACTCATCTCTAATAACATTGGCTCTCTCTTAGATGTTTGGCAAAAGACAATCAATCAAATCTCAGAACCAACCATTTCAAATCAGTGCGCATGTGCATTTGACAACACATGCGCTTTATAGCTAAGAGACAAGCAGGCATCTTCGTTGGCCGTTATGAGGAGATTTGAAATAACCCGTCAAAGGAAAGCGTGTGTGTGTCGATGTATTGGACTTTGCCACGACACAGCGTTATAATTTGAAAACATGCATCACTTCGATTATGTAAAATGTATGTGCATCCGCTAGAGAATAAAATATGTTGATAATCAGCTCTTTTAAGTTTGCTTTGCAATGCATCATGGCTCGACATACAGCGTGTGAATTGCTGCGCCACCGAGGCGGATTCTGCTTCACATTTTCAGCGAACGTGAATCAAGATTTAGTTTAAATGTATGTAGATATACCAGATTTTTAGTAAGACGCTGTAGTTCTCCAAGCACGCATTAAGTTTTTGTACTTAATTGCTTAGATAAACTTGTAACAAAATAATGATTGGCTAGTTTCACCTTTATCAAGGGAAAGTCACAAAATGATGCGTTTTTTTAATAATAAAATATTCTTTGAGAATCCTGTGCTACCCACTTCGGTGGTCTCATAGTCTAAGTCTCACAATAGACTAGCCTGCCGATGTTGGAGAGATCGGGGTTTGAATCTCGGCTGGATGTACTGATGTGGTTTAAAAAAAATAGTTTTCCACACACTGCCAAAATGCGGGTGTGCTTCCTCAAAATTCAACCTACCTCATCTCTAACACACTAACGTAACTAGTAACTAAACATAGAACCCGAATGGGTAGTAAGACTCGGTGCTAAAAGGAAATAATCCATCCTGTTTACCCCAATGTAGTTGTGGTGTGTCGGTCGGAAGCTGTTTATGATTGTAACGAAGGGTTGCTTATTGATCGTTACCTCCCTTGATCTGTCAATGAGTCATACCACTAGCAGGGGGTTGTACAGGGGGTTCAAGATAGTAAAGGGAAGAAAGGGGGATCCAGATCAAGAGACGGGACGGGAGGAGGGGCAGGGTAGCCGAGGAAGGGAGAAATTTCTTCCTTTTAGCAGTATCTCGTCCAGGAACTGGCACAAGCCAACTAACTATACAGTGGACAAAGAGTCTAATGAATTTAGAAAATATGTGAATGTCTAGGATGACTACAGTCCAATTTTCATAAACAGAGACTTTAGAAAAATTGCAAATGTATTTTAATTCATGTTGATTATCCACATGATCAGTTCTGAATCATATTCAATTTAATGGGGGGGGGGGGGG